>BHEV01049415.1:0-30224 GCA_004319985.1 Emydocephalus ijimae | reverse complement strand
ACAAGTGGCTCAGGTAGTGCAACTCATCCAGGATGGCACATCAATGCGAGCTGTGGCAAGAAGGTTTGCTGTGTCTGTCAGTGTAGTGTCCAGAGCATGGAGGAGCTACCAGGAGACAGGCCAGTACATCAGGAAACGTGGAGGAGGCCGTAGGAGGGCAACAGCATCAAGACCGCTACCTCCACCTTTGTGCAAGGAGGGACAGGAGGAGCACTGCCAGAGCCCTGCAAAATGACCTCCAGCGGGCCACAAATGTGCATGAGGCTGCTCAAACAGTCAGAAACAGACTCCATGGGGGTGGTATGAGGGCTCGACGTCCACAGGTGGAGGTTGTGCTTACAGCCCAGCACCGTGCAGGACGTTTGGCATTTGCCAGAGAACACCAAGATTGGCAAATTCACCACTGGCTCCCTGTGCTCTTCATAGATGAAAGCAGGTTCACACTGAGCACGTGTGACAGATGTGACAGGATCTGGAGATGCCATGGAGAGTGTTCTGCTGCCTGCAACATCCTCCAGCATGACCGGTTTGACAGTGGGTCAGTAATAGTGTGGGGTGGCATTTCTTTAGGGGGCCGCACAGCCCTCCATGTGCTCGCCAGAGGTAGCCTGACTGCCATTAGGTACTGAAATGAGATCCTCAGACCCCTTGTGAGACCATATGCTGGTGTGGTTGGCCCTGGGTTCCTCCTAATGCATGACAATGCTAGACCTAATATGACTGGAGTGTGTCAGCAGTTCCTGCAAGACTAAGGCATTGATGCTATGGACTGGCCCGCCCATTCCCCAGACCTGAATCCAATTGAGCACATCTGGAACATCATGTCTCGCTCCATCCACCAACACCACGTTGCACCACAGACTGTCCAGGAGTTGGGGGATGCTTTAGTCCAGGTGTGGGAGGAGATCCTTCAGGAGACCATCCGGCACCTCATCAGGAGCGTGCCCAGGCATTGTAGAGAGGTCATACAGGCACGTGGAGGCCACACACACTACTGAGCCTCATTTTGACTTGCTTTAAGGACATTACATCAAAGTTGGATCAGCCTGTAGTGTTTTTTTTTTCACTTTAATTTTGAGTGTAACTCCAAATCCAGACCTCCATGGGTTGCTAAATTTGATTTCCATTGATAATTTTTGTGTGATTTTGTTGTCAGCACATTCAACTATGCAATGAACAAAGTATTTAATAAGAATATTTCATTCATTCAGATCTAGGGTGTCTTATTTTTGTGTTCCCTTTATTTTTTTTGAGCAGTGTATGTGTTTGTGAAGCAACGATAATTTTGCAAACAAACTTTAGTTATGAAACTCACACTTATAATATCTAATTCATGGAAACACATATTATTCTGTTCTCTTCTTCTGTTTTGGTAGAGTTCTAACCAGTGGTGGGATTCACATTTTTTTAATTCCGGTTCTGTGGGCATGACTTGGTGGGCGTGGCAGCAGAAGGATACTGTAAAATCTCCAGTCAGAGGTGATATTGGCTGGTTCTCCGAACTACTCAAAATTTCTGTTACCGGTTCTCCAGAACTGGTCAGAACCTGCTGAACCACCTCTGGTCCTAATGTTCCTTCTTTTATAGAAAGTGACATTGTCAGTATTCTTTTCCTTCCATCACCACCCCATAGTCCACTTGACTGCCCGCGCCCCTCTCTTAAAATAGTGTTCTGTCATTCCAGACCTAATGTTTCACTCCTTATTACCTGCTCTGGAGAGCTTCATTTATATACCTGGAAGCTGATGATGACAGCAGTAATAATAATAGTAGTACATATAATTTTATCTGCCATGTTTCAGATGTTTAAAGCACATTTGTGATAGCAAAGAATGAGATAAGCTGCAAAATATTTGAGACGGAGTCTTCTAATGGCAATCCATGCAATACTCACTTCTTTCATAGTTCTCTTTTCTTCACAAATTATCACCCTTTTTATTCCTTTGCTGGCTCAGCTTTAATTCTTTCTTGTTTTTTACATTGAGGCCACTGTTCATTTCTTTTCTCGTTTGTTTACTGAGAAAGGAATGCATAGAGGAAAAAGACAAATGTTTTATTTCTTAGTGCATGTATATTTTATCTTCCTGCCCGTACATATGTTCCTTCTGCTAATGCTCACTTTATTTTTATGGCTTATTGAAGGTATCCTGCTTTATATCACATCAGATTTCATGGGGATCTTGCTGTCACAGCCAGGTTCAAACCTTACAGTTTTGATATTCAATTTTGTACCATATTTATGTTGGTACTTATAAGAAAATGCCCCCTACTTTACTAATCTACTTTTTTCTCACTTTTTGTGGGAGAGGAAAAGATGAATGATAGGTGACAAAACATGAAAGAAAAGGCATAGAAGAGGAAAATTCTAGCATTTGGACCTCCTATAAAATGCCATGAATGAGACAGCATGATAATAGAACAAAAAGGTTTTTTTTTTAAAAAAAAACTATCTCACAACGAAACTATAAGCCCTTCAAAGTAATCCAGGCAAGAAACCAAAAACATCAGTTCTATCCCTATTACCTTACTATTGTCCTGACTTTGACTCTTTCTCTTCTTGTCTCCCTTCTGATAGCTACATTACATTGATCAGGTGTCATCCAGCCATTGAAAACCCTTGGTGATCACACTGATTTATCTCAAGGAGAATCTGATCCCAGCACGGTCTTTTAGATCTGATGATGCACCCATTATTGTTACAATCAAGGCAGCCCAGCTTCCTGCTACATGTCATCTTCTCTTTCCTTCAATCTTTCCTAGTACTACAGAATTTTCAGATACTACCCAATCTAGCCAATACATACAATACAGAATTCCAAGGCTTATCAATGCAGTATAGAATTGTTTCACAGCAGAATGGCAAAATGTTGTATGAATAATTGAACTGTGTCTGATGCGGAAATAAACATTGCCGGGGTATATTCACACTCTCTCATAATTTAAATGTTGGCATAGTAATCCAAGATATGGCAAAATGTATTTGAAGATAAATATGCAAAATACATAAAATATCCAAAGTATATACATTTTAGTGCCTTATTTAAAACAATAGTGAAAAACGAAATAAGTGTAACTAGTTCTGCAACTAGGTATTTGCATTTATTGTCTCTTTGTAAAAACATACGACAATAGAACCATATTTACATGGAGTATTAATGTTTCTGTTCTAATTTTAAAAGTTTAATGACATTTCTATTCACATGGACTGCACACATTTCCATACTAATTTAAAAAGTTTAAATATTTATCTTGGTTTAGACTGTTTCAAAGAATAGTGAATTTAAATATTATAGTAGAATATAATAGAAAATGAGTGATGCGGTGGCCTTGATGTGCAGCCTCACAGTCAAGTGACTATGAGTTCGATCCTAGGTGGCAGTAGATATTTCTCTCTCTGGTCACAAAGAGAATATATCTGTTGTGAACTCCATATAGGTGTCAGGAAAGGCATCTGGCCAGTAAATGCTCATCTGTATTCAGTCGCCACAACTCCATCCTACAGAGTCGTTAAAAGAAAAAATGAGAATATAGTAGAAAAAATTTCCATAATCAAGCATATATACTGGAATTCATTTAAAATACAGTGGAATCTACTTTTGAGTAAGCATCTGTATGATTGCACAGGTAAAACAACCCAAATGTAACTTTTTTCACACTAGATTCTCATGATGCAGTTCTGCGATTCAATTCAGCTCCAACAAAAGGTTATGAAAAAGATGTTGGAAAGAAAACTACAATGCGCATCATTAATTCCCAGGTAAATCTGTTGAAGATCCATAAATATATATTATTTTCTAGAAGATATAAGCAATATGAAACTTAATAAATACATTTTGAAATTTTTACATGTATTTATCTCCATCAACATGCTAAACAGAATTTTTTAACCAGTCTGCAACATAATTTTAAAATGTATCATTTAAGTTATTAGGTTCTACTGTTCGAGTAAACTCATATTTATTAATCAAAAATGGATTGCTGTGCTTAGATAGGTGATAATCATAAACCAGCATATCTATTAGCTTCAGTGTAAAATTATGTTACCATAGGATTGTAAATAATAAACTTCCAGCTTCATAATATGGGGGGGTAAAATATAATTTGTATCCTAGGGATCACATCAAAAGACAGAAGAGGAAAATAAACAGGAAAGCCAGACTCAGTGGCTTTGTTGATTTGTCTACCCCTTTCATTCTTTATAAATTGCATCTTAAGTAGACAACTTCATTTTTTCCTGCATTTTAAATGGATAAATTTATGGTTCGTAGGCTAATAATCAGGGCAGATCTTTTGGATTGTATAATTTTCCAGATATGTAATTCTTATCTTTAAAAATGCATGCAAAAATGGTTTGGAGAAAGATATTTTAAATTAATTAGATATTTTGTGCAGAAGTAAACCTACATTTTTGAGATTTAAAAATGCCATGGGATGTGGAAATTGGATAGAATGGATATAGATTTTAGTACAAACTGTACTGGCATTAAATATTCAGACTGTTGCACCATAAGAACTCACGGGAACTAGATAAAACAGAGATGACATAAACCAGCAAAGTTTTAGGGAGTGGAATGAAGCTAAGAGCTGTAAGTGATTAGAGATTCATGGCCAGACAGAACAAATACTCCTTTTTAAAAACCTATAGCACCCTCTTGTGGCAGGTACATTATTCACTTCAAAACAAACTTGTTTTTGTATGCATTTTGGATTTTATATTTCTTAACTATGACTTGCAGCGAATGAATTCCCCACTCCTCAGGCCATAATTATTTCTTAAATACTTCTTGGAAAATATTATATGCCTGCAGCCTCCCTGCAGTACCTCACCACTCTTGGGTGCTTACCAACCATAGTGGGGATTGGCAAATCACTAAAGGAAGCATCACATGACCATGCTGCTCTTACAGCATCACTTTTGCTTCTTTAGTTAAGCAAATCACTGCAGTCGTTAAAGAGGCATCAATGATTACCACTTCTTTTTGACTCAGCTTGTCAGAAGCAGGTTGTGAAGCGCACATATAGCAATCATGTGACTGCAGGATGTTGCAACAGTTGCGAAGGTATCTCCAGCTGTTGTGGTTCACCAATAGCTAGCATTATTTTAACAATGACAAATACTGATTGAAACCTACACAGAAAAATTAAAAAAAACCTGATTTTTTCTATGTAGGCAGAATCATGCTTTTTGGCAGAGCCATTCTCTCTTATTACTTTCTTCCTTGAAAGTGATAAGAAAACACTTACCTTCTCTACACTGGTGTTCTACATTATCAAGTGTGCAAGGGTACTTAAAGTTTCTTTTCAAAAGTGGGAGGGGTGCATTTAAATCTGATGACAGAAGGATTGGGGAGGAGGTTAAAGCTAATTTTAAGCTAAATAAAGCAGATAATGGAAAGAACATAGAAGGGAAATAAAGTTTGGAATATGTTTTAGTAGATATGTGTTTCTTTGCATTTAACAGATTCTTACTAATCCTAATTATCATTTCGTCGATAACTCCTTGTATAAAGATGTTATTTTAGTGGCTTGGGATCCGGCGCCTTATTCTTCAAATTTGGATAAGGTAAGTCATACATTATTGTGTTGACACTACTGTGTACTTTCTTTATTGAAAAGAATTGAGCTTCACAGTTTTTTGCCTCAGCGCTTTTGCCAAGACTGAATCTATGATAGGAATTGTGTAGATATTCAACATTCAAAATATTGAAAAGCAATGTTGTTTTTCATACCTCATTGAAATGTATCCAAAGAGAAGAAAATGACTAACCCAAAGAGCTGTCAGTAAATAGTTGGACTTAGCCATTTTTAAATATCGAGCTTTTGGGAATTCTGTGTATTTCCAATTTTTTTTAAAAAAATCCGATTCATATGTGCATACATCTATGAACGTTTTCTGTTTATTCCACTAAGCTACCATGTGTTCATTAACTCATTCTGAATGAAAGACAGGTGGGGGTTTTTTTGCTGGAAAATGGATGGCAAACAAAAAAAAAAGGCAAAAGCTGGCAAAAACATTGTAAATCAGTCACATGACTATGGGAGGCTGCATCCTTTCCTAAATTCAATCAAGTGCCCAAAATGCCATCAGACAACCCCAGGGAGGCTGTACAACTGTTATAATTTTGAGGGTGGGTCATAAGTAACTTCTGGGGTGGGGGTGAGGTCAGACATTATTTTGAATGGTCATTAAGTGACTCGTAATTAAGTGAGAACTACCGGTAGTTAATAATGATTAAAATAGTGATAGATTTTTAAATGAGATGTAGCATTCTGCTTCTGCTGTGCTATATACTAAGGTGCATTCATATTTCCAAAGATGACAATGTGATAGCTTAGATAATTTTTGGTGTATGCTAAGCACACTAAGAATTTTTTTTATTTTCCCTGCTAGTGGTATAAGAATCCAGACTACAACTTGTTTACTCCATACGTACAGCATCGCAGTAAGAATCCAAATCAGCCGTTCTATATTCTTCATCCAAAATTTATATGGCAGCTTTGGGATATTATTCAGGAGAACACTAAAGAGAAAATACAACCCAACCCTCCTTCTTCAGGTTTCATTGGTAGGTATGTCCAATGGTAGATTTTCCCATGAGTTGCATCTTTGTAAATAATTACTTATATCAGTTGAAATCGTCTATATCAAAATGGTAAAAAAAAATTACAGAAACTGATGGAAAGCATGTTATTCACTAATCATATCAACTGCTCTTATTTCCTAATTTTTCAACTACTCTTGTTTCCTAATTTTTTCAGGACACCTGGATTTTCTGAAAAAAATCATTTATTATTGAAGTGTATGCCACAACTTTTTATCTATGGTAGAGAAGAAGCTTTTACTTGGTTTCTTTACAAAGATAAAATATAAAATGAATGAATAATGACTAAAGTCATAAATCATCTTACCAGGTCACAGTTTAATTCTAGAGATGAAAGTATTTCAAGCTATGGCTTGCTGTCATTTTGGAATTAATGGAATATTTTAGCTTAACTAGCTGGATTTATAAATAAATTTGCATAAAGATGTTTTAGTGATATTTGCAGAAACAAAGAATTTATGAACCTTCCCATTTCTAGCCAGGTGCCTTAACCACAGCATCAGACTGGCTCTCTTGCCATTAGTTGGGTAATCTTTTTACTTAATCTTAAGTCTTATTTTCTCGCTGTATTCTGTGACTTCCATTACTAGAGCCTGCAGATCACTAATAGTGTCATTAGCATAGCGTATATACATTATTGTTTCTTCGTCTAATTTTAAACCCACAATCATCTTTGAATCCTGCTTTTTTTCAATATATATTCAGCATACAGGTTGATTAAATAATACAGCTTTATTTCACTTTTTTCCCAACGTGAAGCCAATTTGTGCTGTGGTAGTGCAGTGGTTAGAATGCAGTATTGCAGACTAATTCTGCTGACTGCCAGGTGCTCGCTCCTCACTGTTTCAAGATTGACTCAGCCTTCCATCTTTCCAAGGTCAGTAAATGAGGAGCCAGATTATTGGAGGCAATATGCTGACTGTAAACCATTTAGAGAGGGCTCTAAAGCACTGTGAAGCAGTATATAAGTCTAAGTGCAATTGCTATTCTGTCAAGGCTGTGGATTCTTGTCTAGTGTATAGGTTTTGTAAGAGGACAATGAAATATTCTGGCATTCTCATTTTTCTAAGCATATTTCAAAGTTTGACATGATTAGTACAATCAGAGGCCTTTTTATATGTAATTAAGCACATATTGATTTATTTTTGGTATTATTTGGGTTTTTCAATTATCCAGAGTGCACCAGCAATAATGTTTCTTGTTCCTGGACCTTTTTCAAACCAACTTGATGGTTTGGTTTTCTCTCTTTATCATATAGGGATCTAATCTTTATTGCCTCACCCTATGCATTATTTTGTTAGAATATGAACTTAAGGACATATGATAGCTTGCAGGCAAGTCTGCTTTCTTTGGTATTTGTGTATGTAGACTGAACTATCCAGTCTGTTATACACTGTATCATTCTTCAGATTGGCTGGCATAGTTTGGTTAGAATCTTTACTGATTCTTCTTTTGTTGCTTGCATATTTCTGTAAATACATCATCAATTCTTGTAGCCTTCCAAACTAGCAATGAAGACTGCTAATTTGACTTCATCATCTAGTACTAAAAATTCTTATAAATAGGTAATATCTTCTAAGATTATTATGCAAAATTTCTGTATACTATCTTTGATTCACCTGCTTAGAGTCAATTAATTTTTTTAGTATAACTATTTGAGGTTGGAAACTGTTTATTGAGTTCAAAAATATTTTGGAGATTTTTTTGTTTATATGTTAGTTCCCACATTTTTATATTTTTCATTGAAATACTCTCTTTTTTTTAGCAGCCTTCTGAAATTCCTGAGGTCTTTGTCTTTCTTGGCAGTTTTTCTAGGGGAGGAGGTTCATTCTGTGAACTTGTGGGTTGGTTTTCAAACAATTCATTACCAGAGTAGGTAACATCTTTAGCAAAATTTAGAAGGGGGTGGGATAAAGGTGAACAAATAGAGAGATGATGTAGTACACAACATAGCTAAAATGCTGGCAATACTGCTTGGAGCCTTTTTGAGAGATTTAGAGATAGATACATTCTAGCAATCTGTTCAGAAATAAATTGATATATAATTTGAGCTCACATTTGCACCAAATTAAAATATGGACATCACTGTGTTTAAAAAAAAGGTTTTGATTGCAAATCTGCTAAGAAACATGGAAGTGAAAACTCTCTGTTTTTCTCAGCTATCATAGATACATATATCTATCACATGTATCTTCAGGATACAATGTTCGTCTCAATGCCAACAAGTGGGAGGAAAACTATTCTATTCATATCTGGCTTTTGGCTGTTACCACTGGTGGGAACCGACTGTTGAATTATACAGGCTTTGGGTGTCATCCAGGGAAGGGAAGTGGTTTTGTCCTTAAACAAATCCAGACACAAAAAGATTTGCAGCACTTTAGAGAGAAAGAAATAAAACAAGTAGGGATGTAAATCCAAGCTCTGTCAGAAACACCATAAAGCAACTGCTTTAAAATATTCTGATAGGTGCTTTGTGTGTATCTATGCATGTTTGAAATCCATTTCTTATTTTGGTCCTAAAGTACTGTTCATTCCTGTTGATCAGAAATTCTGGTACAGTGATTGCAATGAAGTTTTCAGTTGTTCTTATTACGAATTTCTAACTTGGGGCCCATATAATTCACAAATTAAAATTATAAATTTGTGTCTTTTACTACTAGTACTTATTGTGTATTTGACCAGAATGAAATACAATTGACATTAATCCCATATTTATATTGTATATAAAATCATACATTGCAATGTCCTACCTGCAAATGAATACTTCAGCTTTAATCATAACAATACAAAAGCACACAATAGACACAAACTCAAGGTTAATCACACCAAACTTGACTGCAGGAAATACGACTTCAGCAACAGAATGGTCAATGTTTGGAATACTCTACCTGATTCTGTGGTTTCTTCCCCACACCCCAAAAACTTTAACCTTAAACTGTCTACTATTGACCTCACCCCTTCCTAAGAGGCCTGTAGGGGGCATGCATAAGCACGTCAATCGTGTCTACGGTCCCTGTCCTATTGGTTTTTTATTTTTCTTATAAGTATCTATCTCATGTATTCAAAACTATATTTATTCTTATACCTGTATCTTGTAAGCAATTGACAAATCAAATAAATACTAAATAAAATATTTAAAAAGAATGGAGCAAGGATTTCTGACCAGTGTTTGAAAAGTTTCAGATATATTTTCAAACCCAACACCTTCAACATTAAGGAAATAACATCTGGATTCCCATACTATCCTGGGAATTTTTGTTATTACAGAAGTTGCTAAACCACAATTCCTAACATCCTTTCCCAGTTCAGCTGCTAGGAGTTAACAGTTTAAAACATCTGGAGGATCATAGAGTTTTTGCCTTTGCTTAACACATCCATTGCAATATTTCCCTTTCTTCAGTCTACAATTGAGCACAATGGACCACAAAAGAGTTGAGGATATCAATTTAAAAATCAGTTATCTGGGTGTAGATTAATTTAACAGCATTGTAGGCTCTGATATTAGCTGTATTTAAGTGATTCATTGCTAGCTTCTTACTGATATCACTGGGACTAAAAGTGATCAACTTACTCTGAATCTTACCCTCTTTTCCCTGAAGAGTACTCTGTTTATATTTCAAAAGCAAAATGAGGTTTGGGAAAATAATATTCATTAAGAAAAGATGGGTATCTTTCCCATGCGAAGGCACCCAGCAGATGTAAAGGAAGAAAACAGGATATGGTAGCAGCCAGAAAAATATTTGAACATTCCTTCATAGAGCGTTGATAAAAAAATGAAGATCCCAGCACCCTTGACAGACTTGTAAACTGTTATAAATGAAAGTGATATTAATGATGATTTTATGTTTGGTTTCCTATCTTAAAAAAACATTTTTTTCATAAAACTATCCAGTAATTTTTAATTACACCCAGAATTATGTGAGTAAAGTATTCTGCTGTCATTATGATTTAAAAAGAGTAAATACAGTTGATTGATAATAAATGGCTTCAGCCATACACCAACCATGAGTGAAAGAAAAGTTTTTGTGTTTTCATTCATATTCTCTGAAAAAGGGCCAAGAAATCATAAATTCTGCCAGGGTATGTAAACTTATGAGCACAACTGTATGTACAAGTAGTTATGTCTTGTTTTATATACTGTTGCTCTTGAGTTTTCATTTATTTGAGCCGTAATGATTACCTGGTAAAATAGTCTATTGCTGAGTACTGTGATTGCAGAACTAGATGTTAAAGAAACTTTTTAAAAAATAGTTACTGATGAGTATGAAATTGACACACACTGGAGCATAAATTGCTTTTTGGTTTTAATTTTTGCAGTAACAGCATTCATAGCTTAGAAGGGAAGCAAAGTATCTTTTATAATACCGTATGTAGAAAAACACATTTATAATGTGTAAGTTCTTTTTATTTATTATTAAATTTATATAGCCACTCAGCTCACAATGTTGGCAATTTTTATTTTTAGGGCTAAGTTATCTGTTAGTTATCTAGAGATTGTATATGTTTATAAAAACTTATTTTTTTATGATTTCAGAGCTTTTGCATCTATTGTAAAATGGCATATTTGAGTTTAAAAGGAAAACAACTTTATGGCTTTACTAGATGTAAATATTAGAACATTTTCTTTGGCTAACTATAGAACAGGAAGAACAGGAACAATACAATTTTTTCCAACAAAGGAATAAATTATTTTAAATAAATACTAAAATTTCAGTTGGTTACCACTGCACTGAGCAATGAGCATTAAAATTTTTGCAAATATGGTATTATAGGCATTAAAGTATTAGAAATTATATTTCTACTTTCTATTTTGCAAAAGGGAGAGTTTGGATAGCTCGCGTCCAAGAAAATTAATAGTTCTTACATTAGTTATGCTACACTCCATACATATTTTTTGAGAGAGAGGTAAATTGGCTTGAAAATATTCAATTGCCACACACACATGTGATAAAGAAATCACATGGCATACTTTGAAAGGCTCTCATAGCCCAAACCAGGATTATCTGCATGCTTAACAGGTGGCTACGTTTAACAACTTCCAGTGATGGTGAAATCTACTTTTTCATTTGCTGTATTGCATATTTAATCAGTATAGGAACAAGATGCAAAACATTTCAGTAATCACCTTAGTCCATATCAGTAGAGCCATGAAAAGCAGCTATCTTCTTCCTCTTCTCATCCGGAACAAATACTTTGTGATAACTAAGAAGGTCAGAGGCCCAAGTCTATTATTGTGCTATCAGTGAGAAAGAACCAGCCTTCAGAGCCTCCTTATTATACTTTGGGCTTCTGGGATTGAACCTTCAGCGCATAAAGACCTCCTTGTGAAGCTTTTCCCCTGTATGTTATTTTTAACATAGAGTAGCTAGGAGAGCCTTGGTTTCTCTTCCAGCAATGCAAAACTAATAGCATTTATATAAGTAGATACATGAGTGTGCATAACTCCCACATAACTTTGTCTTACGGCTTTGATGATGTTGTATGCAGTAAAAAGGAGAAAATCAATTTGAAGTTCTAATTACAAAACTAAGGAAAGAATTGAAATCCAGAAAGGCATTTTTTTAAAAAACCAATTTCATTTCCAGCTAGTTTGCACATGGGATTCAAGCATCTTAAGTCTGCAATGTAGAAGACCTCATAAACAAAAGAATTGCCTTTCTGCAGCCTCCAGACATTTTCAGACTTTCCATGTTGTTCCCTAACCCCCCCCCCCCCCACAAGGACACCTTAGCCAATCTACAGCCTTGGCAACAAAACCTGACCCTGAAACATTGTAGGTAGAAAAGACTAATTAAAGCAAGATTCAGATAGTTCTTGGAGATCCTCTAGCCAACTTTCTTATCTAAGCAGGACTTTTTACAGTGTTTAATCTGTCATAACCACCATTCCTGGAACATAAGTAGGAACCAAGAGAGCCTTGGAAGTCAATCCATTCATCTAGAGTTACATCCCAAGAAGCAAAAAGAATTGACTCCTCCAAGTATGGAACCTTGCAATCCCAGTTTTTTTCTCAACATTATAACCAGCCTTTCTGGATTAAGAGAGCCAAGAATTTGGGAGGCACACAAACATAATTTTCCAAAGAGACAGTCCCAGAAAAGTCTCTATTGAATGACTATTGCCTACATTCTGAATGAATGAATGATATGGGCTTCCTTGTGCAATTGGTTAGCCAAGAAGAGATTACTAGACTAGATAGGCAGAGGTCTGATCAGAAGGGCACTTCCGAAGTTGCAAGTTGTCAGAAAGTGGATGTGTCCAGTAGCTGAGCTGCTACAAAAAGGAGCAGCTGTTAACAAGTAGTATTCACTGTCAGCAAATGTTATTATTCTTGAAATATATTTATCAGTATTCAACTAGGGAAGACAATCTATTTGTACATGTTGTTTTTAATGTCTTGGCTTTGCTTTATTCTTGCTTTTTTTCTTTTTTTTGAGTTTGCATTTTAATTTTATGAATAAAATTTAAAAAAATATTGAAAGAAAAAGGAGCAGTTAACAAGTTGCATTCACTGTCAGCAAATGTTGCCACATTCTTAAACATGAGACAATTAAGATAGTGCTTTTCGTGTATTGATATCCACCTGAATTATAAACAGAAAGGTTCGATTTTATTTTTGCATAATATCTGCAGCCATTAAAAGAAAAAGGGAGTTGACATTGCAATTGTATATTACACTCTGTGGCAAAACTACAGTTATGTATGTACTTTATTTTTAGGCATTTTCATCATGATGTCCATGTGCAGTGAAGTCCACGTGTATGAATATATTCCATCCATTCGACAAACTGACCTTTGCCACTACCATGAACATTACCATGATGCAGCTTGTACCTTGGGGGCTTATCACCCTTTGCTTTATGAGAAATTGCTGGTGCAGAGGATGAACACCGGAATCAAGGAGGATTTATATCGGAAAGGAAAAGTGATTTTGCCAGGGTTTCGGTCAGTGAGATGCCGACGACGATTCTGGTTCCCATAAGAATGATATCTTTCTCAAACAATGTGCAATACAGGTGCTATAGTCATACTGATAAATAGCAGAAATACTTGAAAAATGGATCCTAGACTAACCAGTCTTACAATGTGTAGTTAAGTAGCAGGCATGAGAGAAATTCTTGTTTCTGGAGCCTCTTATTTTTTTCTTTGCAAGGTTTTTTTAAGATGTAGCTTTTTGAGAAAAGCAAAATTTAGTGAAAACAAACTTGAGTATTTATATGTGGTCTACCAGAAAACATCACATGTTTCTACTTATATGTGTCAGATTAAAGCCTTTTAGAGGAAGTATTTTATTAGTTTAGTGTAATCCAATAACACTGTTCTTAGAACAAAAATAAAAATGGAATGATAGCAGAAAGTTCTAGCCTAGGATTTCTATCTTTTCCCTCTTCTAAAAAATTAAAAAAAACAATAAGAACAAAAACTGGATGTGTATTTAATACAATATTCTTTTCATTTTTATTTCATATAGTGCTAAAACATGGCATCCCAGTCTTACAAGTATTTTGTGCTAGTCTATTTTAAAATGCATTAAGACTGTATTTGATTAAATATATAGATAGATTTATAGATAGATTGTAAAGTGTAACAAGAGAGAAACTACTTATTATTTCAGAAAACAGTTTATTCTTTTGACCTGATGCATTAGCCAAAAACCTTCAAAAAATCTGCAGGGGGAAAAATATCCTTTTTACCAGTAAGCAGCCAAAGCATACTTTGTTATTTTAAAAAGTATTATTTGATATATGGCAATATACTTTGAACAGTCACTTTAACCAAGTGTCATTTGATATTCCTTCAAGCATCTTTATTCAGTATATAGTGCCAAATGGTCATTTTCCAAGGATTGCCTGTTTTCCAAATGCAGACTAGCACAAATGTATTGATGCCATGATCCTACTTTTGAAGTAAACTACGTTTCTTATCTCACCATTTCAAATTTTCCAATGCAACCATTTCTACCATTTAAGTTGTGGTTGTTTATTCTATGAATTACAATAGCCTTAGGCTGTGAAGTTTAGAAATATATTCTTGGCTCTTTTTCTGAGATTATTGCTTTTACAAGAGAAAAGCTCCTGTATATTTTAACTCCTATGTAATTCGAGGGAAGAAATAAGAGAAAAAGAACAGGAGGATATTGGTGTGCCACTCCTTTCTTCCTAATACTGCGTTACTAATTTTTTTTAATGTCATGAGTAGAAGAAAGCAGAATGAATTATAGATTATTGGAAGTTTATTTCTTTTGAGACAGTAAATGAATGTGAACTGAATGTTAAATAGAATGTGTATATTTTTAGATCACCTTATTATATATACAAAGAGAGAGAGAGAACACAGGTGCATTATGGTTTATCTATAAATACTGCATTATTAACATTTGTGCTATAATTCAGTGAAAAATCTCACAAATGCATGTAAATTCTGTTTAAGAGTTTACTTTATTTGCTGGTTTAAAAGGCAAATATAGGTAGTTCTTGACTTACAGCCACAATTGAGCTCAACATTTCTGCTGCCAAGAGGCAATTGTTAAGTAAGTTATGTCCTATTTAATGACTTGTTGCCATGGTTGTTAAGCTGTAGAATTACTACAATCAAGTGAGTCATGTACTTGTTAGGCAAATTTGGCTTCCCTCATTTATTTGCAAATGACAATCCCAGGCCCCTGGGTTGCTGCAACCATCCTAAATACAGGATGGGGTTTTATTGGGTAGCTGTGGGGATATTGCAACAGTCATAAGTGTGAGAACTGCTCATAAGTCACTTTTTCGAATGCCATTGTAAGTTTGATAATTAAAAGAGTGGTTCAAAGTTAAAGACTACCTATAATGTATTTTTTTTAAGGCAGGGATTAATTGGAAAAGTAAGTTTCAGTTGACACAAAGACTATACTGATAGCCTCACTTATCTCTGTATTGATAGTGATACAGGTGAAAAGCTGCACTCAACTCTTTTGGTAATTGATTCATTTTCTGTTCTTTTATGGTCTATACTTTCCACTGTGAATTTTTTAATGTGGTGCTCTTGATTTTTATAAATAATGCCTTCAAATTGTGAAACTGAAATGTTTTTATATATATTGCAGGGAATTAACTATTGAGCCAATTTTTCGTTGCTAGACAAAAACACAATATTCATTAAACTGTATTCTTCTAATCTTATATATAATTTGAAGGCATATTTAAGCTAACGTTGGTCTTCCCATTAGCTTTGCTTTCTGAAATCTTGTTTTTTAATAATAGCTTATATCCATCATGTGTGCTCTTATTCTGCCAGAACATTTAAAAAGAGTAAAACCCACTTTAGAAGTAGAATTTAGTTTCCTATGAATTTCAGCTTTTATGATGTTAAAAGATACAGAGTTCTTACATTCAAGGTTAGACATTCAAGGTATATTGAAAGTGGGGTCACTGTTCGTTGAAATTTTAGAAGTCAAGGGTGCCCAGATAAGATTTTTCATTGGCCTGGGAGAGGAATTGTGTGTTCTGTGTGGTCTTCACAGAATCCACAATGTTGCCTAGCTAAGTCTCTGATTCAATTTCTCTGATGGAACCTGAGTTGCCTTGAACTCTGAACATTTAATTACTTTTAATAATAACCCTATTCATATATAAACAATGCCTTCTTATTAATCAGAAGGGTTTTCCTGGGTTTAGTTGTAAAGATAATATTCTAGTACTCTCAAAAGGATTTACTTTCAAATGGAAAGTTAATCTTAATCTTGAGGCAATTACAAAAATTGGAAGATGAGAAGTATTTGGTATCATTTCAGTTATATAACGGTGGAATTAGTGCAGAAAGTCCCTGGATGACTTTGGGCTAGTTGTTAGCCTCAAAAGAGTTGTTGTAGAGGGAATTAAATTGAAGAATAATGCTGTGTATGTTGCTTTGAATTCCCAGAGAAAAATATTGATTTTGATGTGGCAAGCAAACCTGACACTTCAGTCATACTTTAAATCAGAATAGTAGAGTTGGAAGGGACCCTGGGGGTCTTCTACTCCAACCCCTACTTAAGCAAGTAACCCTATAGCATTTCAGACAAATGATTGTCCAATTTTTTTCTTTAAAATCTCCAGTATTAGAGCATCCACAACATCTGAAGACAACTCATTCCACTGATTAATTGTTCTTGTCACAAAATTTCTCCTTAGTTCAAGGTTGCTTCTCTTCTTGATTAGTTTCCACCCATTGCTTCTTGTCCTGCCTTCAGGTGCTTAGTTGACTTCCTCTTCTTCATGGCAGCTCCTGAGATATTAGAACACTGCTATCATGTCTCCCCTAGTCCTTCTTTTAATTAAACTAAACATACCCAATTCCTGCAACTGTTATTCATATATTTTAGTCTACAGTCCCCTAATCATTTTTGTTGCTCTTCTCTGCACTCTTTTTGAGTTTCAACATCTTTATATCATGGCAATCAGGATGCACAATTTTTTTCAAGCCAAAAAATGTGCTTGCCCCCTTCTGTTACTATCCCAGGATAGCTTACTAAACAGTGGGTAAAGTTAGTATAAAGAAATAAATGACTGAGGACAGGACAACTAAATTTCCACTACTTTAATTAAAATTAAATACAGTTAATACGATCACATCTCATGTACATAGCATGCAATAATAAGCCTTGGCTTCTGTGCTGTGTTCTTTCCTTCTGGTGAAGTGATGAGAACACTTTTCGAACTTAAAGTCACCATGGGTTGTTGCTAGAGCACATCTATATGTCTGAAAAGTGCAAATTATTGTTAGTTTAAACTGTAGTTGCCACAATCCAAGACAGCAAGAAAGTTCTTCCTTCTTTTTGGAGGAAGTTTTCTTGAAAGCAAAATATTTGATAATTATGTGAAATTTACTTGCTTATGCTATCAGTGTTCACTTCAACAAAGCAGCAGGAAACCATAACACTTTTTAACAACTATATTGTCCAAATGTAGAGGCCATGAAAAATAATTCTATTGCTGCAGATGACTACCCTGGTTTAAATTTAACATAATTGATCCTTTGGTAACATAGTGTAAAGTACATTGGGGTGGGAAAATGTGTTCATGCCCATATATAAATAGATAATTAAACTATGGTTAGCACAACCTTGACAAATGTCATCTACTATTTTGGCCTCTAGTTTCTATCATCTCCAATTACTGGAATGGAGATGGTGAGAATTAGTCTAAAACAGCCAGATTTAAAAGAGTTTAATCCAAATGACTGAATTTAAACTTTAATTAATACATCTTAAGCGCACTTATTTGAAAGTATAGTCTACTGGAGTCAGTGGTATTTATTGCCAAAGGGAGGTCTGAGTTGTAAATATGTGTAGGTGAAATGTGTGCTTGCAATGTTTTAGACTTAGATTTTTGTCATAGATGAATTTTTAAAAGGAAGCAGGACAATTTGGACTAATTGTAAGGCAATCATGGTAAACTGGATTTCAGAATGTAAAGCCTTGCTTGAAGAGGTTTTGAAGCTACAGAGCATTGGACTTGTACTTCATACTTAGCACCCTATTTCAATTGGGCCAAAGATTGCCAGCCCTGGGGTTATGTCTTTCATACTTAAATCAAATATCTGAAGCAGATGTTAGTATTATGTATAGATTGAAAAAAGATACGTATTAATAGAGAAAAGATATGCATTCGTAATAATAAAGTTAGCTTATTAAATATGAAATATTAATGAATATACAGGTAATCCTTGCATAACAATCATAACTGTTGCTAAGCAATGCAGTCATTATGCAAGACATGTGACCATGAGGGGTTTACAGCCTCCTTTCCACCTAAGTCATTAAGTGAATCACCTGTAGTCATTATGCAAAACATCATGTGATTGTGACTTGCAGATTTACTGCTGGCTTTCTCCATTGACTCTAGTTATTGGAAGTCAGCAAATGGCAATCACATAATTGTGGGATATTGCAACAATTGTAAGTGTGATGAAACAAGGCAGTTGTTAAGCAGGATACCTGTATTGGAAAATATTCAGACTCCGTATGATACTTAGCACTTGAAAAATGTGCTGGTTTGAACTTTATCCAAAAACTATTCTAGTCACAGATTAAACTTTGAACTAAGTAGTGCAACACAAAATTCCTCATTTAATTTGGTTACAACCCATATTTTTTACCAGTTTAAATACACAGGCATGTATATTAAAAAGTATGCCACTGTGGTTTTTTAGTGTTCTAGCTAAGCATGTACAAGCTGACAATGGAGCTTCAGATTACTGTTTTTGTAGGCTTCAGAAGCTCGACCATCTACATCTTATGAAGGTAAATTAAATATCAGTTGAATTCCATTTAATATCCAACTTTTTTCACCTGGTATTCTATTATTTGGAAATAAATGAATTACACTGGGCAATTTTTTAATAAATTTCCCCTACAGAAATAGAGGTGGTCATAATATACTGTCTTCAGTGTAGCAAAAAATACCTTAGTTAACTGATTTAGATTTTAGTAACTAATGCTTCTTGAAGGTTTATGGAACTAACTTTTATTATTGCAAAGTTATGTTACTTAAGAAAGGACTGTATCCTATATGGTTAGATCAAGACTGGTTCATGAAACAAACTTTCCCTCTTGGAAAACAAAACAAAACAAAACAAATTGCCTCAGACCATGACCGAGTCTACTGAATAGAATGGACTGTGTGTTAGGAGAATTGCTCTTATTGGGAATCTTTCTGTTGAATTTTCCACTTCCCACTGCAACTCTCTGTATACTCTGTGGAAAGACCTTTGGGGAAAATCAAAAGCTGCAGCAAGAAGTAAGACATGTGAGTTGCACAAAGCTACCTTTCTCTTCATGAAACTTTGCATACAATGCATGAGTTGAAATTTGTTCTTAAATTATTATCTGTGAACTGGATTCTTTAAAGCTAGTTGCTGAGTTATTCAGTAGAATACTGTGTACTTTTTAATAGCCTTGATAATTATTTTGTATGATGATTTTTAAGTGAATGTACACTCTTCAAGAAATGAAAGTTGGAGATTTTCCAGGAGTCCTGTTTTTAAAAAGTGTTTGAATACATTTTAACACTTTTGTATTTTCTATTTTGATTTTATATATTTTTATGTATGAATAATGTACAGACCTTCTTGTAAATAAAGTTCTTTTTTGTAAATTAGAAGCACTAATTGTTTCCTTATTTAGCTTGAAGAAGTGAAATTGCCTGGGCTAGAAAACAGCTAGTTCTCCTCACTCCCTAGGCTACAAAACAGCTACTTCTCCACAATCCTGTTCGCACTCCCTAAGCAGTAACAATGCCACCTTGGACCATCTGGTTTCCCAGCTCAATGTCACCTGCCTTCAAAGCAGCACTGGAGACATGGCCTTTCCCTTAGCCCAGGGGTACCAAACTCATGTCACATGGCAGTGTCACATGATGTATCAGGACTTTTTTTCCCTTTGCTAAATTGTGTGTGGCAAGCGCATGATGCATCCGGCCTATGGGCCAGGAGTTTGACAGCCCTGCATTAGCTTTTGGGCCAACTTACTAGAGAAAAGATTGACTGATATGATAGAATTGTCTGGAGTTTGGCTTTAGTTTTACTCTGGCATGGTCTCTGGACTTTTGTTGTTTTAGCCTGTCAAGGCTGTTTGAATCCTTATTAACTGCAGAGTCACAGACAAATAAATCTTCAAGGATAAAATATTGTAAATGTTTCATGAGTTACTAATTAGAACCAATTAACATCAAATGGTTTGGAGACCAATGAGCTGGTTGGTTTTCTAAATTAATTTAGGCGCAATAGAATTACTGTTATATGCTTGTGTAGAAGCCCATCTGCAGATAAGCTGAGCCTCTGAGGATTTACGTGCAAAAACACATATACAAAGTTATGGCAATGTTTCCACTCACAACAGTTCAAACAGTCCATCCAATCAAAGATGTGTATAATGTCATATGGGGCATTTTCAGGTGGTGATGCAGACTTCTGAGCGTTGATCTTAGCCTAGTTTGATAAAGAGCTGCAGTTGCTCAGTAAGAAAGCAAATAAGCATAAACAATAAAGTTTTCCCCAAGTTATACAGTTCATTCTCTAAAACCTCCAGCACATTTCCCACCCCACAAAGCTCAATTAATTCACCCTCTTCCCCGTTACTATGGCAGCCAAAAAGCGAAAGAAAAGAAAGGAGTCTTGAAGGCTGACAGTATCTAAAATCTTTGCCGATCCACAAATACCAATGGGTGGGATTCAATTTTTTTTACTACCAGTTCTGTCGACGTGGCTTAGTGGGCATGGCAGGGAAAGGATACTGTAAAATCTTCAGTCAAAAGTGATATTTGCCGGTTCTCCAAACTACTCAAAATTTCCGCTACTCATTCTCCAGAACTGGTCAGAACCTGCTGAATACCACCTCTGACAAATATGGCGATAACTAATAGAGGGATGATGTGCTGTAAAAGTTGGAATATTAATTATAAATAAAGTATTTGGACGTCTCTTTGTAGTGGGCAGAAGAAGTATTGGTTTTAAAGAGGAAAATCTAGTCTTAATACCCACCCTCAAATAGTTCCTGAATAAAGCTGAAGAACCCTCTAAAATAGATCCAGTCTATTTTAGGTCCCTTATATGCCCACAACCTATTAACAGACTTACATCCTTTCTGCCTTCACTGAAACCAATGAGAAAGATGATGAACCTTATTAATAATAATACTAAGTTTCTTTCCACCTTACTGTCATGAGCTCAATAAGAAATAACTTGAGTATGAGAGCTAATCTACTTAGTGATCTGCTTCTGGTGGTGTTGCTCCATTAATCATTAACTCTATTGTATCTAATTTAATTTTGAAAATAAACTAGATCACTGGTCTCCAAACTATTTGTTGTTAATTATTTCTAATTAGCAACCAATGAAACATTAACCATAATTAGCCATTAAGCATTGAAGCCTGGCTTGATTGATTCCTGCCTACCACAGGAAATGAGAATAATATTTTAAAATAGAACATTCAGCAACAGTCCCTGGTGTCAAAAAGATGTTTCCCATATGTGTTCCTTGTAATTCAATTTTCCTGCAATGAACTGTCCTTATTTTCCTTATGAAGTTTTGTTCTAGGTTTAATACATCCAGAATGCCAATTTCAGCAAATGCAAAGTGCTTGTCAAAGTAAAATTTCCAACCCACAATAATAGGTATTCAATATTGGTTAGATCTAATCTCTAAAATTGTGTTGAATTCTGAGCTTCACACTTTTTTAAAAATGCAGAAAATTTTTAAAAATGAGAACAAGTTACATATAAGCCCAGCATTAAGTAAGCAGGGCAGTGGTTCTTAAACTGGGTCAATTATCCCTTTTCCACATATTGAATAATGCCATTGCATACATATATACAGAGACACACACACATTTTAACCTATGTCGGCCTTCCAATGTAAGCCAAACTTGGAAACCAAAGTCCCCCCAAACTAAAACTGGTTTTATTATAAAGCTTTTGTCACAGAATATCAAAAGTCTGATTGTGTGTCTTTCATCCCTCCCTTTATCTTCAAGAAAATTAGGGATGGTCAAATCTGATGTGCTTTCTTAAATTGCATTTCTGACTTGGACTCAGATTTCTTTTATCTGACCATTTTCTTCGTTATATTTCTTCCTCCCGTTCCTCAGTTATTTTTTCTGCCCACTACACACAAACATCTCAATAGCAGCATTCCCAAACTGATTCACAAACAAGCAATTTCAGATTTGTCCATAATTTCCAAATATATCCTCCAAGTTTAAGAGCCATTGGATTAAGGGATAAAAATTATTACAAGGCTCATGGAAGGACAATCTTCAGAAACATTCAATGACAAAATAATAGCAGCTTCAAGAAATAACTTGTAGAAAGTCAAAGTTCATTTTCTTCAAACCCACAGTGCAGAACACAAGATCAGTTTCTTGAGTTGCAGCAAAAGAGATTCTACTTGAATGTTAGAAAGAACATAACTGTGATGAAATGTCTGCATTCTCAGGAGAGAGGGGCTGCTTTTCATAAGGCAACAAAGAGACAGTGGTGCTTAGAAAGTTCAATTGATAGGGAGTTAAACAGCTCCTCCCTAGCTTTTTCCAGAGTGTATCTGTGTTTATGCAAATAGTTGGTTTAATCTGGCAAGATTTCATCTATAGGTGAATAAAGAAAACTACTTCAGAAACTCTACATGTCGTTTGTGATTTTTGGGACCTGACAATAACATAACAGAGAATGTAAGGCACAGCTGTAAGGGCATTAGAGGAGATGAAAACTTTTATATACATGAACCTCAGAAATCCTTAAAAAGGGGGGAAATGCTTATGAGCAGAAACTAATGAAGGTCATACAATGAAAGGCTAAAACTGTACAAGAGAAAAATATGGAGAAAGGATGGGATCCAGATGAGGGTAACAAAAGTGAATTCTCAATCCTAGCTAAGCCAGGTCCTGAATCAAAATGAGACAAAGAATGGATCGTTCAGAGAGATCAATAGACAACAAATGCTAAATACACCACTTTGAACCATCCCATAATGTCACAAATGGAATCAGAAAAAAACAAAGAGATTACTGAAGGGACAATCACCAAAAGCAACTTCTACTTTTTATGTTAGCCTACAAATTATTTTTACATAGAATTGTTCCACAGGAGTTTTTTTGCACTGTACTTGTGGGTAATTATAAATAATTTGATTTTATATTTAGAAAAACCAGTACATCATATTTAATAGCATTACAAAATATCTAATAGGATATTTTGTGCTATTTTATTTATATTTTTAGTTCATAGAATTGTTATTTTTTATTATTGTAAGCCCCCCAGAGTTACCTTGAGGTAAGATGGGTGGCCCATAAATTTTATGTATAAATAAAAATATGTGTCACTTACTATTCCTTATTCCCAAAAGCAGGGGTCCCCAAACCTGGCATTTTTAAGACTTGTGGACTTCAACTCCCAGAATTCTGGGAGTTGAAGTCCAAAAGTGTTAAAGTTGCCAAATTGCCCAAAAGGATCTCAGAACTATATATATATATATAAATGAATATATCAATTTCTTTGTTTTTAGGTTGAGTTGGAATATATTCTAAAAAATCATGACATAGCAAAAAGCATTTTGTGTGGACAGTTACAGCAGAAATAATCAATTTACTTTCAGACTAGGAAAATAGAGAACAACTGCCTATTCTGCTCCTCAAACATACTCAGCAGGAAATATTTTGATAAACAGGAGACATAACGTCCATTTATAGCATGACAATAAACTTATTTTTCCCACAAGTGCTATGACAGTCTCTGCCTTTATATTAAGACATCAGAGTGCATCTTTCACCAAGTTAACCCTTATTGCTAATATGTTTCTTTAAATTAAATGGTTTTTTTAATAAAATAGTTTTATAAGCCTGGGCTATTGTCTTTAACTGAGCTAATGTCTTCCCTTAAAACATTTCTGCAAAGGAAAAGCTCTCTTTTTTCTGAAACTATTTCTATACACAGTCTCAGGAATATTATTTATTTATGCAATTTGTTCCCAGACTCTTATCTAATCAAATGTTAGGCATTGTACTGAAATTACAATTAAAAATACAATGATAATATTAAAATATTAGAATAATACAATGCACTAAAGCTAAGTTGATGACGCTCCTTCTAAAAGAAACAGATCTTTACCAAACCTCCAGCAGGCTGTAAAAGCGAGGCAATTCTTGACTTGGAAGATGTGCTGTTTCACAGTGCAGGAACTTGCATTTAGTGGGGAAACTTCTCAATTAATGGTCTTAGCGTGCAAACCAACTGCAAAGTATTTGAGGACCATGATTTTGCATAGTAATATCATTAATCCTAGCAGTACAATAAGTTAAATGGCTGTCTAATTCCTGAGTAATTTTAAATAAACAATAGGTATACCATCTTTCTGATGCTTACTGAAGTACAGTAGTCCTTGACTTACAACCACAATTGAGCCCAAAATTTCTGTTGTTAAGTGAAACTTTTGCTAAGTGAGTTTTGCCCCATTTTGCAACCTTAAGTGACTCCCTGTAGTTGATAAGTTAGTAACTTGGTTGTTAAGTGAATCTGACTATGCTTGTCAGAAGGTCACAAAAGGTGATCACATGACTTTGGGACACAGCAATGGTCATAAATATGACCCAGTTGCCAAGCGTCTGAATTTTAATCACATGATCATGGAGATGCTGCAAAGGTCAAAAATGTGAAAAACGGTCATAAGTCACTTGTTTCAGTGCTGTTGTAACTTTGAACAGTCACTAAATGTTGTAAGTTGAGCACTACCTACAATCTGAAAAATATACGTAACATATTTTACAGAGCCCACAATAAAATTCACAGAAGAAGGCTGAATTGATTCTACGTGTCAACAGCTACAGTCAAAGTGACCTTAAAGAATTGCAAACTTCTCTAAAGAATTGTATGACATCTTAATGACCATTCACTATGTTATAGTGTAAGCTTTCATCGACTTGATTCATCTATTTTGTAAGATGCATGAATTATAACCAGAAATTGGCATCAGAACATTCACAATCGGTTGTTAGGAGAGATTGCAATCAGGACGCAAATAAAAAACAAAAAGAATAAACCCTGACAATGTAAACAGAAGTGAATCTGAGTTCTGAAATAAACTTTTAAGGTATAAAGTCATGTGGATAAAAACCACTTCATACATGGAGTTTATATAAGCCTTTTGTAGGAGATTTATAACTTCTTAAATTGCTGCAAATCTCTTGATTTTTGTTCTAACACAAGTTTCGAAAATGTTAAAATAAAAGCAAAGTAAGGACAGCAGTTATTAACCAAATAGTGGCAAGCTAATTAATACTTAGCAGAACACAGACCCATAATCTCTTTCAATTTACAAATGATAGAATTGAATTTCTGAATGAACTGAGCAGTTTCCCAGTGGAATTTCTTTTAAAGTTTCTTTGTTCAAAAAGATTTATTTTAAGCTTCCTGGTTGTTGTTTTTTAACTAGCCAGTAAATTCTATCATTCCCACAAGGATATATTTGAATGCATTCCACATAATATATCTGTGCAATATTCATATAACTGAGTTAATAAAATTAATATAATTAATTAATTAATTAATTAATAAAATACACAGAACTTACCTGTGTGAATGTATCTGCCATTAAACAAAATTGTATTGGATGTGAATATTTGTGACTGCTGTTTGTTGATTTTAGTTCAGCTTTTAATACAATCCTTCCTTGGCATTTGGTGAACAAACTGGGACTAAATTTTAATACTTCTTTGTGAAACTGGATAACTTCATTTCCTTATTGATAGGCACCATTTTGTGCGAGTTGGAAGAAAAGTTTCAAATTCAATCTCCTTGAGTATAGGTTCCCCATAGGGCTGTTTTCTTTAAGTCTGTTACTGTTCACTTTGATAACCCATGACTGCTGTGCCAAGTCTACTATGAATCATATTGTGAAGTATGCGGATGGCACAGCAGAGGTGGGGGTCTCATCCGGGATGACAATGAAGATGCTTATAGGGAAGAGGTGAAAGCTATGGTGGACTGGCGCAATAAAAATAACTGGTATAATCATACTTCACTTTGTAGCAAGACTGCAGCTGTAGAGGTGGCCAACAGTATTAAGTATCTGGAGGTGCAGATAAATAACGATCTGACTTGGTCTCTTATCTACATACATCACATCTACATACATTATCTTTAGGGAAGTGTGCAAACCAGTGACTGCAAGTATTCTAATTTATGACTGACCTACCCAGAGCTACTTGACCTGTTTTTGCAGTTTTGACAGCCATGCCAGCGTGCGCACACACACACAAACACACACACACACTTATGACCAGTTACAACATCCCACACAGTCATGTGACTGAGGTTTTCTATGTTTTTCTCCAGTTTCCAACAATTCCTTCTGGTTTCTGGTTAAAAATGTCCATTGGAGAAAAGGGTCTTTTTTTAATAACCAGTGATTGCTTAATGACCACAAGGTTCACTTAGCAACCATTGTGCTTGCCTAACCTGGGATCTGCAACCTTAAACACAGAGACATTTTTCTATTTTCTTTTAAACAGATTTCTCTGTGTGTGTGTGTTTCTTTCTTTCTCCCCTTCTCTCTTCTTTCTCTCTGATCTTTTTCTTTCTCTCACTCTCTCTTTCTAATATCTCATTTTTCTCTCTCTGTCTCATCACTCTTTTTCATCTCTTTTTCTTTCTCCCTCTCCCTCTTTCTCATCTCCTGTTTCTCATCTCTTTCTCTCTCTCATCTCTCCCTCTCCCTCTCTCTGTCTCTTGTCTCTCTCTCTTTCCCTCCCTCCCTCTCCTTCTCCCTCTCTCTGTCCCTGGCAGCTGCTTCCTGCTTCTCTGCAGCCATGCTAACAGCATTCAACCTGGCTGCTTTCCTCCTCCTTCTCAGCCTCCTACATACAGAGCAAACACTCACACATTTCAATTCCATCCAGTGCTGGATGGACTTGCTCCTGCATTGAGGTACCTTAAAGGGACAGGCTGCAGTGGCAGCCTTCATGCTGTGAAGGGAGGAAGAAAAGTTCGGCAACTCTTGTCCTTTTCGGGCATACACACACAGAGAGTATACACACACATGGCACTAGAGGAACTCGCCCATGTGCTGACTCCTCGCAGAAGATCCTCCCGGGCCCCGTGTGTGTGCACGCTCTACCCAAGAAGGAGGAGAAGAGTTGCCAAACATTTCTTTCTTCCCTCTCCTTCACAGCCGAGCTGCTCGGAAAGCAGCTCCTGTGGCCTGGCTGTCGCTTTATGGTCTCCCCCTCACCATTACTCCTGCGTTGAGGTACCTTAAAGGGACAGGCTGTGGTAGCTGCCTTCATGCTGTGAAGGAAGAAAGAAAAGTTTAGCAAATCTTCTCCTCCTTCTCCGGCATACACACACAAAGACCATGCACACATTGTGTGTGTATGGCGCTGGAAGGACTCGCCCAGGCACAAAAGGTCCCAGCCTCATGTGTCCATGCTCTGTGTGAATGTCCGAGAAGGAGGAGAAGACTTGCCAAGTTTTTCTTCCTCCCTCTTTTCTGACACACTGGCCAGGCAGGTGAGCAGTGTCATGTGGGGCAAGTGTCCTCCCAGCCAGCGCAGCCATGGGGCTCTGACCTTATATAAATGCAAGTTTGCAGACACCCCAGGATTCCAGGCTTTGGCTGCAAGAACTGCAGACAGCCTTCCCCACCACACACTTCCTCCTCCTACCACCCTATGTGAAGCAGGAGGCCTGATAGAAAGCGCCTGGCCCAAAGACACCCTCCATGATGAAGCCATTTCCAGAGAATAAAGTAAAAACATACTGATCCATCCCGAATGGGAGCTTCAGAGTGGCGGTGCCCTCGGGGAGCTGGGAAACCATCTTGTGCCACACAGCAAAATTTACTTTAGCAACTGGGAGTTGCTGCTTTGGTTCTGCAAATCCCCCTCCCTTTGGGAAATGGCTCTGGGTGGCAGAGAGGAACAGGATTCAACCTGGCTGCTTTTCTGCTGCCCAGAGCCATTTCCTGATGGGGACTTGCAGGACCCAAACCAAATTTTGCTGTGCTGGAAACTCTCACGCTCCCAGCTAGACCAGCAAGGAAAACAAGCAGCCGCTGACCTGGCCGGAGCTGACACGGAGCTGCTCCATGTGTTCTCTGCTGAAGGCAAGTGGGGGCAGGGAAGGTGACCGGTAGCAGTGGCAAAAGGCAAGCGGGAAAGGGAAGGTGACTAGCGGCGACAGGTAGGGACCGGAGCTTGCTTGAAGAGCCTCGCTCACCAATCGCGAAGGCAGGGAGCAATGGCTTGTGTGGCAGGTGGGAAAAAGCAGGCTGAAGGCAATCATGTCACGCACGTGCAATCATTTCGCGACTGACTGGCAGGGAGGGAAGGGGTGGGCGGAGAGGGGCGGGGCCAGCTAGTGGTGCGATTTGCCAGTTCTCCGAACTGCGCAGAATCATAACAACCGGTTCTATAGAACTGGACAGAACCAGTAGAATTCCACCCCTGCATATACATGGGGAGAAAAAAGAATCCTTCACATCCTCCACAGATGGATGGCATAAGGCATAAAGCTGTGACAGAATCTAGTCGTGCTGCTATAAATACTTTGAAACCTCCTCCCAGAGGACAGCATCAGAAACAGACTGTGAAGTGTGTGTGTGTGTGTGTGGTCTCTAACAATCCTTCAAGCTCTAAGCACCTAGCACTTATAAGCAGTATCCGGAATAATGGGAAGCGAGCATCCTATAATCTTCTCAGCTGTCCTTACCACTCTCTGTATGGACTTTCTCTCTGAGGCACTGCTACCACCAAATCAAACAGTGATACAGTTTGTTAAAATGTTCTCAATCATGCCCCTGTAAAAGTGGCCAGCGATGCCTTCATGTGAAGATGTTGGGAGCAGGGAGGCTTGATCCCCTCAGGAGCTGTGAAGCGCTTGCTGCCCCTCTGACACCCACCAATGCACTTCTCTTCCTCCTTACCAGAAGCGTTATTTTTGGGGAGACTGCAGGATTGGCCCACTCCCTTGGCCCAGCCATCTGATCCTCAGTACTGACTCATCAGATTCCTACCACCCAGCACCAGTTTTGATGTTTCTTCCCAACCCCCCTGACAGAGACAGGGAGAGGGAGAAGGAGAGGGAGGGAGGGAGGGAGGAAAAGAGAGAGAGACAAGAGGGAGAGAGAGGGAGAGATGAGAGAGAGAAACGAGATGAGAAAGAGGGAGAGGGAGAAAGAGATGAAAAAGAACGATGAGATAGAGAGAGAAAAATGAGAGAGAGATGAGAAAGAGAGAGTGGGAGAAAGAAAAAGAGAGATCAGAGAGAAAGGAGAGAGTGGGGGAGAAAGAAAGAGAAAGAGAGAGAGAGAAATCTGTCTAAAAGAAAATAGAAAAATGGCTCTTTGAGTGTTAAAGGTTGCAGATCCCAGGTTAGGCAAGCACAATGGTTGCTAAGTGAACCTTGTGGTCATTAAGCAAACACTGGTTGTTAATAAGAAGTCCCTTTTCTCCAATGGACATTTTTAACCAGAAACCAGAAGGAATTGTTGGAAACTGGCAAAAAACATAGAAAACCTCAGTCACATGACTGTGTGGGATGTTGTAACTAGTCATAAGAGTGTGTGTGTGTTTGTGTGTGTGTGCGCACGCTCGCATGGCTGTCAAAACTCCAAAAACAGGTCAAGTAGCTCTGGGTAGGACAGTCATAAATTAGAATATTTGCTAAGCAACTGGCCATTAAAGCAAGGACCACTTATATTTGGTTTGCCAGTCACATAACCACCAAGCCACACCAACGCATTAGGCCACACCCACAGAAATGGTTGTTAAGAAATTTGAATCCCACCCCTGTGTATATATATGTATACATTCGAACTAGACAGTGATGTTTCTCTGTGTCATATATGTGTATGTATGTGGGTTACATAATGGTTATCCTTTGAGAGCTGAATGCAATGAAATTTCATTATAATGTATGCCGATGAATGTACATTTAAAGTAACAATAAAGTTCTGTTCTGTTCTGTTCCATTCTATTCTTCCCATATTCTGGAATTCCACTCCTAGATTCTGGACTTTCAAGAAGCTCGAATTCTGGTGTCGTGTCCGCCCAAAGAAACGCCAGAGTCGGTGACTTCGTTCAAACTCTTTATTTTTTGCGTTGAGAACCGAACCAGC
>BHEV01049413.1:0-16349 GCA_004319985.1 Emydocephalus ijimae | reverse complement strand
TTGCTGGCGTGGCGTCCTTGAGGTTGTTCGTCTCGAGAAACATTTGGAAGCGATCCATGTAGGATTCCCAATCCTCTTGGTATGGATCGAACGGAGCGGGTGGTACGATGCCACTNACGGTGAACTTCAGCTCTTTATTTACATAGTGACTTCTCAATTTAACAACAGTGAACTCTGCCTTATATAGGCAACCTTTTTAAATGTTAACCAATAGCGAGCTAGGAACGCTAGCTCTTTCAACCAATAGTAACTCTCCGTTAAGGGCCAATCGGATTCCTTAGAACTGGCCAATCCAGTTAGGCCGTTTAATAGCCAATCAGAAGTGCAGGACCAGAACCCTGCACTTTACCTCAAGCTTACACTTTATTACTTTATTGTATACACAACAAGACCTATGGATACTATACATAATGTTGTTTGTGTTATTGAAAGGCTATTTATAACAACATACCATTTTCTACAGAAAAGTCTATCAGCCATTATATTGCATTGCAGCAGGTTTCTAGCTCCAAATGTTTTCAACAGATTCCTCTCCAGCTACAGAGTTGGTCATGATTAGAATATCCTTCTTCAGTGCTTAATCCATTATTTGTTATAATGCTCCACTGAATTTATCAATCTATTATTTAGCATTATTAAAGTGTGCACTTGTATAATTGCAAGATTAAGTGGTCATTTTTAACTGCATGTAAGTTCTATTGAATGGTATAATGGCTACTCTGTCAGTGCACATGATCTAAATGCTTAACTAAGAAATAATAACTAGATCACACTGACTAAACAGGCAAATCTGTACTTCAAATGGAAAAAACAAAAAATAATGCTTTTGAATGGAAGAAATTGTTTGCACAAATCAGTGGAGAAATTGGGATTGAAACCCCTATCCAATTTCATGACAGTTGTGTTGTTTTTAGTTTGCAACAAAATCATCTTACCAATACAGTTATTTCTATATTGCAAACTGGGACATCCAGCTTACCTTATTATAGGCTTATTCACTCAGCTTCCCAGCCCTAGTCAACTAACAAAGGTTAGGCATAATCCGCAATTGAAAAGCAGCTGTTGAGTGGGAGACTTTTTCAGGATAACATGATTGTAAATTAGATTGGAAAGTAAAAACATAAAAGGTAAAAATTTTGCAAGAAGGCAATGATAGATACACCTGAATTGTTGCAAAAAAAACCCTATATGGATGAAGATCGAGAAGTCACTAGAAATAAAACTTGATTTGAGGGAGATTTTACTGTATGTTAATTGCAAACTGAGAACACCATCAGTGGTACCTATGTTGGAAAACAAAATTATCTACTGATTGCTTAAAATATATATCCTTGTTTTTGTACAACTTTAGGTAGACAGTGTGGGATTTATTGCATTTCAATACAATAAATGTGTCATGTAGGTTTGGGGGAAGAGGATAACACTTGAGACCATCATTCAGCCAAAGGGCATAATCTGAAGTTCTAAGTTTGACAATTTCATGAACAATTTTTAGGAATCTGTATGAATCAATCTATTATATGCCACACTGTTTCAAATGGTTTAATCAAAAACAAAAGTTGTTATTGTGAATTTCCATCTAAGCAAAAATGGAGAGAGATTGTATGAAATAGTGTAAAACCAAGGTCCCTTTTATCATCACTGTACACCATACTCGTCTGGCCTCAATTTTCTCAGATCCCTTCCTTGCTACACCACCTATTGTATCAGTTCCCCCAGAACATCTGAGTTTTGGTCCATAAAGGGATCAAACAGTTCTCACGTGTTTTGATTTGGGCACAGACCATCCATCCCAGTTCCCGTATTCTGTATACAGAACGGTTGTGCTTCTAAAGTTATTCACAAAAAATCCAGTGTATCTCCATGTTGAAATTTTTTGGGGGGGAGGGGGGGAGGACAACAATGTACAGGATTGGAAAAAGTCAGTTTACATTCCAATTACAAAGAAAGGCAATGCCAAAGAATGTTCAAACTATCACACCATTGCACACATTTCAGATGCTCGCAAAGTTATACTCAAAATCCTACAAGCTAGGCTCCAGCAGTATGTGAAACGAGAATTACCAGAAGTAAAGGCAGGATTTCGAAGAGGCAGAGGAACTAAAGATCAAATTGCCAACATATGCTGGATCATGGAAAAAGCTACAGAGTTCCAGAAAAATATCTACTTCTGCTTCATTGACTATGCTAAAGCCTTTGATTGTGTGGATCACAACAAATTGGAAAGTTCTTAAAGAGATGGGAGTACTTGTTTGTCTCTTGAGAAACCTATATGCGGATCAAGAAGCAACAGTGAGACCTGGACACGGAACCACTGATTGGTTCAAAATTGGGAAAGGAGTTCCGGCAAGGCTGTACACTGTCACCCTGCCTATTTAACTTATATGCAGAGCACATCATGAGAAAGGCGGGGCTAGATGAATCACAAATTGGAATTAATTTTGCTGGGAGAAATATCAACAACCTCAGATATGAAGATGATACCATTCTAATGGCAGAAAGTAAAGAGGAACTAAAGAGCGTCTTGATGCAGGTGAAAAAGGAAAGTGCAAAAGTTGACGTGAAATTCAACATTAAGAAAACTAAGATCATGGCATCTGATTCTCTCAATTCCTAGCAAATAGATGGGGAAGAAATGGAGATAGTGAGATATTTTATTTTCTTGGACTCCAAGATCATCATAGATGGTGACTGCAGCTAAGAAATTAAAAGACGCTTGCTCCTGGGGAGGAAAGCTATGGCAAATCTATACAGCATACTAAAAAGCAGAGACATCACTTGGCCAAAAAAAATGTGTATAGTCAAGGCTACTGTTTTCCCAGTTGTAATGTATGGCTGTGAAGGTTGGACCATAAGAAAAGCTGAGCACCAAAGAATTGAGGCCTTTGAACTATGGTGCTGGAGAAGACTCCTGCGAGTCCCTTGGACTGCAAGGCAATCAAACCAGTCAGTCCTGCAGGAGATCAACCCTGACTGCTCTTTAGAAGGCCAGATCCTGAAGACGAAACTCAAATACTTTGACCAACTAATGAGAAGGAAGGACTCACTGGAGAAAAGCCTAATGCTGGGAACAATTGAGGGCAATAGAAGAAGGGGATGACAGAGAATGAGGTGGCTGGATGGAGTCACTGAAGCAGTTGGCATGAGCTAAAATGGACTCCAGGGGATGGTAGAGGACAGGAAGGCCTGGGGGAACGTTGCCCGATGGGTCAGACATGACTTTGCAATAAACAACAATGTACAGGTGTTTTGTTTTTAAAACTTCCCAGTCTAGTCTGTAGTATTCCCCATCAAAATACTGATTTAATCAATCCTGCTGGCTTTTTCAAAATTAATTATGTTTGAATAAGTGGTACCATCTGTGTACAGCTCCTTCAAAACCTTCTAATTCTATTTAAAACATGACTAGAAATTGAGCATACAGAATAATCATATTTATTACCTGCTTCTGAGAGTGATCAAACCCCTATCATGCCAATTAAAGAATAAGTATGGATTTGTCATTCAGCAAAAGTATAATAAAACTATTGTGAATATTATAAGCTATTAACTGGTTTGAAAGTTTATTTCCAACTAAAATATTCTCATTTGGGTTGCAACCAAGATCTTTTGGTACCTTGTTGAAGTGATTTCTAGAGCTCAGTTGTATGCAGAAATTTTGTTCTTCATTGACATACAAGAGATCTCAGATACTTAAAACTTAAAAAACTTTTAAAAATTCGGGTTTTGCGGAAGTGTTATTTGCAACCCAAATACCATACTTTTTAGAAGACGGATCTATTAGTATCTACGGGCAGATCTCCCTTCCTTCTAGAAAGGAACAAAATTCTAGGGACACAGACCGTCTCAAGATTCATTTTCGAAGACAGCTTGACAGAGAAATCCACGAAGGTAGGCAACCTCTTCAATTAAGCAAAGGCACTCTTTGTAAGCAAGCAAGCCTTAACATCTCACGCATGCGCATTGGGCGATCTCGATTTCCCTTACGTGAACTTCAAGAGCTGTAGGAAGAGCACAAGAAATCAAGTCCTCTCCTTCCGGGTCGGATTCTCTTGAACCTGTCTATCGTGGTCGTCTTGCATGATGGCTGCGCCCAGCCAGGATGAAAAGAAAAGGAAGCAGTTTGGGAATCGTTTCCTCACTGATGCGACTCGGGTTTTTCAACACAACGCCTGGTAAGTAACGATTCTGGCTGCTTCTCTCTAACAGTTCTGATGCGTTGTAGCTACTCCATAGTTTATGCCAGCTCTCTACGCAGGATCTCACAAAGTAAAACAAAAACGCATTATCTGTTTTGTTCTCTACACTTATATTAATGTTGCATCTTAACAGATCGAAAAGATGAAATGTTAAGCTTAGTTGACACAAAGGAAGATAAAATAGTAAATAAAGAGACACGTTCAGCTGTTTATGAGCTGTAATCAAGGGCTTCATGAGAAAAAATGGGTACACATTGCTTTTTCTCATCTTTATAAAGCCTTATGGCCAGCTATTTTAACTCCAATTTTTATCTTTCACTGCAAATTCTGCTGCTCCTAATGGGGTGCAACTGAGGATACATAAATGATGATGTCACCACACTGTCATCTTATTTCAGAAGATAAATACAGCAGTCCTTGTTAGCAACAACTATTGGAACTATTAACTCTGTTGCAAAGGGTCACAGTCCCTAAGCAGAATATCACATGATTGTGATGGGTTTACCTGCTACTTCACTATCACTTTGATAGTTAAGCAAATATTAATGTGACTGCAACTTAGAATTTTATTGCGTGCCTCCATTAACACTGCTTGTCACAAGCCAGTTGCAAAGAGCACAAATGTTAATCATGTGACCCCAAGATTCTGCAACTGTTGTAAATGCAAAGATTGGTTGCCTGTATTTTAAATCCTGCCATAACTTCAAGCAAATCACTCAAATGAGGCAGTCAATAAGCAAGGTCTATCTGTATGTAATTAGCTATATTTACATGATATAATTGCCGGTGGCATTAAATTTTGCCTTGGATGTACATCACATGTCCAAAAATATTTGCCCTTTGTAGTTATTTTGTCCAATGGCAACTGTATGCAATATTAGGCCTGAAAAATTGGTTTATTTTTTTAATGAAGTTTTTATTTAAAGATTTTACAAAGATTTTAAAATTTGCAGAAACAAAAGAATTAGAAAAAAAGAAAAGGTTAAAAGAAAAAGTGAAGAGTATAAAAAAGCAAGAGAAGTATTTAAAGCAACTTTGTCTTGTTTGCATCAATTATTCTTAGAAATTACCATATCCACCCTCCATATTGCATATATAGTTGCTTTCCTCCCATAAACAAACCTTTCTAATCAATAAATTCCTCATTAATTATTATTTTTTATCCATTTTCAGCAAAATGACCACAAAGGGTTTCCAGGCATTTATAAATGTAATTCTAATTCTGTCCTTAAACAAGTCAATATCGCCATTTCTGCAAACTCAGCTATCTTTACAGTCTATTCCTCTGTTATTGGTGTTTCTGTAGCCTTCCATCTTTGTGCTAAAGAATTGGATTTTAATACTTAACAATTAACTGTTGTGGATTAACATTTATTTTTTATAGGGATAATGTGGAATGGTCTGAAGAGCAGGAAGCTGCTGCACAAGCAAAGGTCCAAGAACAGAGCATGCAGTTAGTACCACAAGATCAACAAGGTACTACAGACTATATAATGAAAATTCTTCCTTTTATATATGACAACCCCATCAAATAAATAAATAAATAAATAAAAAATAATTATCAGAACCATATATATTTCTATCAAAGGATTTTTTTTATCAAATTGAAAGACAAACAAAACAATATAGGAAAAAACAAAGGATATATCAATATCAATAAAATATTAATCTCAATCTAAAAACAAGTTTGTATTTAGTTCCAGTGAAATAATTAGGACAGATTAATGAATAGCTTCATTCTTCATGATATCTATATTTAACACATATATTAGGGGTTTCCTAGTTAAAATATCATTTTTTAAAAAATATATTAGCACCTAGCATAAGTATCTCTTAGCTTCAGAGAACTGGGATTCAGACTAAAGGTTAGATATTTGACTTTGAAGGATGTGCTTCTTGGGTATATGGGAAACTCGTTACAACAGCAAAAGTCTTAAATGAAAAGGCAGTAATTTAAAGCAAATTACTGTGCAGAGTTCCTGCTACACTGAAGATATCATTGCTAAATTATGTAATTTGTGAGATTTTTTTGTAAATGGAATTGCTGACTTATTATCCTCTGTCTTTCTTGTTTAAAGATGCTTATGAAATCAATGCCAACATCTATTGGGATGATTTCTATAAAACCCATGAAAATGGATTTTTTAAAGATCGCCATTGGTTGTTCACAGAGTTTCCTGAACTAGCTCCAAACCATGCTCAAGATCAGATTGCCACACATAATTCTAAGGAAACTGTGAAAAACATCAAAAATTCAAATCTTAGAAGCTACTCTGACAAACTTTGTACAAGAGATAATAAAGATTTGGAACATCTGGATCCAGAAAGAAAGAATAATAGTAACATCACCCAACAGCTGCAGTCAGAAGATAAAATGGCATCACAGCCGCAGGAAGAGAAAGTAATAAAAGATGTTGACTTCCCAGGATCATCTAGTACATACAGAATATTAGAGGTAAAAACACGGCAAATCAAAATTTAAGAATGAGCATGCTGCCTTGAGTGCACAATCCTAATTGACTCAGCATCCTTTTTAGGAGGAGTGGCTACTACTATTATGCAAAGCATCAAAGAAGCACATCATTTCAACAAAAGCTGTAGTTTTTCATTTCAGTCATAATTAGTCACAAACTTACTATATGCCTTCAATGGTGCTGCCTGTGAGTCTTGCCAGATAATGTGTTTTGCATTTGAAAAGTACAATATGAAAGGAAAAAGATATAGGAATGAATAGCTGGCAATGTTTTTAAATTAAAGATGGTTCTTAAAGGAAACTACATAACTTTTCCGAAGAAACTCACTTATTTGGACTAGTAAGATTCTGTTGTCTGTTATATTTCATTTACAAGTGCAGTCCATCCCAAAACAAGAACTAGTTGTTGACGTCAAAAATAACATGTTAATGGCAACGCATGAAGAATATATAGGAAACAAGCATAGATAACAAAAATTATTTCCAGAAGGGAAACCACAGTAATCTTTTGGAATGAAAGTAACAAAAGCCTTTGGATATCTCAAACAATTTAACAATTTTATTATTCCATTAATTTTTATCACAGCAAAATAATTCAGATCTATTTCTTTTATTGACAGGTGGGATGTGGTGCAGGAAATACGGTCTTTCCTATCCTTCAGACCAACAAGTAAGAAAAATTACAACTCAAACATATAGATTACATAGATACTTTCTAGCATTGTGGGATCACTTAGATGTATAGTCCTTTTCACCTCATTTTGAATAATCTATTTCCAATTTGGGAGATTTTTCCCAAACATTGAAGATTAAACTTCTGAAATTATGTAGAGTTTATATATGCATATTTATAATAATACAAATAATTTACACATCTGACATCAGGAAAGCCCATCAATTTACTTAAATTGCATTTTTATAAATTTTAAAAGAGGTACTCTTTGTTGTAATGATTTCTCATTCCATATTTATGAAGTTCTTATAGTTGCCCCTCTGAGTGAAAAACCATTTCATTTATGTTTTCTAGAGTTTGACACTTGGCTAACATAATTGCTTCTATATTATGTCAAACAAAAAGCATATTGAATGTGATGTATTATTTTAATTCAAATTATGATCTTTGGAAGTCATATGCTGCTCAAAGTCAATTTATTAGAATAGTCTAGGTAGCATTAGTAAATAAATAAAAAAATTCTTGCAACAACAGTGGACATTTTGCTTCATCTTTGTTCAATTTCTAGTCATTTGATTTGATCCTAGTTAACATATAATTCTGCTTAACTAGAGAGTAAAGTTTTGAATTGAAAATTTATCTTTCTGTTGTGCCTAATTGTCATGGAGTCTTCTTTTATTCCATATTTAGCCGTTTTCTAATGGAAAACAGTCACTGCGTGAGATCCTATCTTTGGAAACTCTGTAGCAGCTGGTCCCTTCTAAATAAAAAAGTGTTTCTGATAAAACTTCTATTTCATTTCAGTGATCCAGGCCTTTTTGTATATTGTTGTGACTTCTCTACTACAGCAGTGGATCTTGTCCTGGTAATTTTAAAAAATGATGTCATTTTTAAAAAATTTCTTAGCTAGCTTCCTTTATTTCTGAAAGCATGTAATTGTTATGGTCTCCTAACATAAGTCTACTAAAGATAAGAGTAGAGATATTTAAATAATACATCACCCCGTAAACAAAAAATAAGAACAGTGAGAAGGGTGAGTTCAATTTATTATCAACTCATGAGTCCTCTAATAGAACATCAACTCTTCATTAAAATAACTTGTTGTTTTTTAAATACTGTTCATTTGTGAAAATAAGCAACTGTGTGAAATAGAACTATTTATCCCTTAAAGGTCTCTGATATGTATGTGTGTATGTATGTATATATGTATGTATGCATGTTCAGGGATTTACCACAGAAATGTGGATGGTTTGCTATAACAAGTTTATGCGTGGATTGGAACATCTAGAAAATTCCTGGTGCAGATTTGAGGTTACCTGGGTGAGATTTGAGCAAGTTGCTCTCTCTTAGCTTAATTTATTCCACAGGTTTCTGTGAAATAAGAACTGCTATAAGAAAGATAATTGTGTGAACATACAGGCCCATCCAGAATATGATGCCTCTCGTTGTTTTGCCTTCGTCCATGACCTGACCAAGAATCAGACGCCTTTTCCAATGCCAGACGAGAGCCTTGATGTGATAGTTCTTATCTTCGTCCTTTCATCTATTCTTCCAGAAAAGTATGAAATACTGATGTTACATATTATTTGTCTGACAAAGACATGTGCATTGAGGAGGGATAAAGATATGATGACCTGTTCCAAAATAAAACGTTTGTAGTGAGCCTCAGTAGACATTGACTTTTTTCTCTTTCTTTTTCTTAGAATGCAGTGTGCAATCAATAGGCTTAGCCATCTTCTAAAACCTGGTGGAATTATTTTATTACGAGATTATGGCCGGTTTGATCTAGCCCAACTTCGCTTTAAGAAAGGTAGGGTGAGGGCAAAACTATGATATTTAAAAAGTATTATCACTCTGCTTCTCATTAAAAGAAATTACTAGCCATTTTCATGAAACTAGATATCAAAGTGGTTTGAGTAGATACAGAACTGTTTGCTCTGCTCCATTAACAAAAATAGCATGAATGACAACTTTTTCTGAGTTTCTAAAATCAGTGGCTTCTATGGTTTATACACTAATGGTAATTCACGATGATTGCAAGAAGTAATATGAGCACTATTAAAAAAAGGAATTAAATCTTATAATCATCAGATCCAATGAAATCTGGTGTTCTGTTTTAACATTTCATGGGATTTCAGATGAGTACCCTGAAATTTTGTGATATTCTATTTTGAGATTTGACATATTTTTAAAGAAACAAAGTTTTAATTTTATTTTGAGGTTTTGTGAATACCATTATGGAGGTCACATGTGCAGATGTAATCAGAGACATTGCACTGCCAAACCCTAATGTGTGATAATCTTCAAAAACTTTAGATAGTGACTTAGTAATTCACACAAAATAAACATCGAAATCTATGTCTTAGTTGATAAAAACTGCTTTTTCTTGTTCTTTTGTGGGTTAACATTTTCAACTTTTAACCACAAATTACTTGTTGCCATGCAGGAAGTGGTAATCTTGTTCCAAATAATATGCAGGCTATGTCTTTAGCAATATGCAGATTCAAATATTTCTGACAATGCGGGAAAGTAAAAAATTTGGAACAGTTGTTTAATGTTATTTTCAGTGTTTGACAGACATACAAGCAGTTCTGAGGGTAAAGAAATCAATTGTAGATTGTGTGAGGTCTTTTTCAGCCAAAGATCACTCTGGTTAATGCTAGATTTCTGCATATGGTTCAGCAAGCACTGAAGTACCACTGTGTACTACTGTAACGAATCAAAAAAAATATTGTCTTTGCTGAAGTATTTTGACAGTGAATTGATTATTACTGCCTTTATCTTTTGGGTGGAGGTAGTGCGAGGCAAAATGAAAGTGGAACAAATGCATTTGCAATCAAATCTCCTTCCTCTTTTCAGGTCAATGTCTGGCTGATAATTTCTATGTGAAAGGAGATGGAACCAGAGTTTATTTCTTCACACAAGGTAAACAAATAGCAGTTTTACGTAACGAGGCTTGCAACTGAGTGGAATTCATGAGAAGATGATCTCATAGTTTTGGTTGAGAATCTTCATAGACAGATCTTATAGCTTCTTCCATTATTGTTGTAGACTTACATTCTGATTGGAGCAATACATTAATTCTGAACCATTATAGAATCAACTAGGATACTAAGTTGTCACCTTTAAAATTATCTGATCTACCTAGTTATGAAACTACATGACAATTTCCCATGAGAAATGTGAGGGAGGGGGAATCTGTGGTACCACACATCCACAACAATCTCCCTAAAAGTCTTTGACTAGTCCCTGTGAAATTCCCTCTAAATTGTTTATTTACTTTATTGTCATTGCACCTCGTACAATGAAATCAAACACCATCAAACTTTGTCTGACCAAAGATGGTTTCTTAAGAGGTAAAATTTTAATGATCTGGCTGTGTTGATATTTTTGAATTTCATTGCCATATAGTGATCAATAATTAATTGAAACTTTTTTATAGCTATGAATAAGAAAATGTAGGTAAATTAAATTCTTTCCTTTGTATCATAGATGAGTTGGATTTTCTGTTTTCTACTGCTGGCTTAGAGAAAATTCAAAATATTCTTGATCGCCGCCTCCAGGTGAACAGAGGAAAACAAATCACCATGTATAGAGTCTGGATCCAATGTAAATACCAGAAGCCATCAGGAGATAACAAGTCTGTAGCAGAGAGAATTTCTTCAATTATTAATTGAACTTAACAAGATCTCCTTTTCTGGGAGAATGTGCTGTACAGAAAATTATCATATATATGATACATACATGTAACTCTGTTGTACTGTTCTTGGATGATCATTGCTTTTTGATGGTGAACTTTTTAAATTTGGAACTGGTCAAATTTAGTCTACCCAGCATTTGTAATGAGTTTGATATATTGCACAAATTTTTCAGAATTCTCATAACTTATAATTCCTACAGAAACATTGATCCACTTTATCCATTGATCCACTTTATCCATCCAGTAGTTTTCTTATGTGGCCTGTGAGAGGTCATTTTTTCTCTAGTTTAAAAAGATTATTAAATTTTAAAGTGTGCTTTTGGCCAATACTGAATTCCTTTAGGTTTTGAGATGCTTTTCCAATTTTGGAAGGTCTACAACAGCAGTCTCCAATCTTTCTGGCTTGCTGGACTGGTGGAGATGGTGGCAGCGTGGGGCGGGGAGAGGGGATGCTTTCATACATGCATCGCTTCCAAAAATGCAGTTTTGCGTGCACTCACCCATTGTTTTCTCTGACCAGTTCTCTGCTCTTAAATCAAATTTTTCAAAGTTAAATTGCTGATAAAAATCATGTTCTTCTCAAATTCTTGCATTGTTTCTGAATAGGCATGGCTCCGAATAATGACAAAGGTTATGCTTGCCTAAGTGTTTTTAGCAATATTGTTCCCTGTTAAGCTAGGATACAGAGGAGCATATATGGACAACAAGTATAGAACAAAAATGAAACCATAAGCATATAATGGTGCTGAATATGTGCTTGCAAGATTAACAGGTATGCTTATTTATTTGCTGACAAATAAACAGGTATGCTTATTTGTTATTTGTTTTGCATGTCATGCTAAGAATAGGCTTATGAAAGCCAATATTAGCACGACGTGCAAAACTATGACTAATGTGTTTGACACTAAGAGCATGTGCAATTAGAATTATGATAGGAATTGGCAAACATTGAAAGTTATGCTTATTTTTAATAGTGTTGATGAGCCTTGGGATACACTTCAGATATACTTAAGCTAAATATTTGATTAAAGGTGTGGGATAATGGGTGAACGGGACATAGGCAAATGTTCTATAAAGCCCTGAAAGCCACCCTTTCCTGTGTTCTACATCCATCCATAATTTCACAGATCAAAGTTTTCAAATAGACAGCTCCACATAATCTTGCTTCTTCCTATAGTGGGATAGTGTATGCAACTGATGTTAACATGTCTTCTGGACTATGAGTAGATGTGTTCCATTTATGAAGCTCTGCATTTTACAGGCCCACAGTTTCAAAGAGTGTTGCCATTTTAGCACAGCAGTACCACCCTGTGAAAGACAGAAGACTGTATTTAGTTAAATAGTATTTATTGGCAAGAACTTCCATATTACTACCCAATTTTCCATCTTAGCTGCAGAAGTCAACTGCAGCAAGTTTGATTTTTTTTCTTGGAACCAAAGATTTCATAGGTCTGAGCAATATCTTTTATGTGGATGACAACTCATTGCAGCGTGTAATGGTATCGTAAGGCTTACTTCAGTGCCAAATGGCAGTTAATACCATAAGATCAGTACCTGTATAAATATAGATACTACATAATAATCCTGGAAGCTTTTGTTCCCTGTTCTGAAGAGCAAAGGACTTATGTTATCGGTAGGAGTGTCTGTGGAAGATGAGAAGGTGGTCTGACCAGGATAAAATTATAAACCACCTCTTCTCTCTGAGGAGACTGGTATAATTTATTTCTTATCACATTTTATGTAAGAGATCTTTTAGAAATGTTTACAAGTTACCATAGTAAGCAGGATATATTTGGGATTCTTGCCAAGATGTAGGTCATAAACATTATAGGCAAATGATCTGAAATGGGGCATGTGCACACAATTATGAGTAATATGACATTTAGTTATGAGAACTCTACAAACATCCAGATTAGATTGGGCAGCCTCTCCCCCCCCCCCAAAAAAAATTATCCAGAATAGCATGGTTTTCTCCAGAGATGGTTTGTTCAGTACCCAAAGGCTAGCTCAATTACCCATTTTGTAGTCATCTTATAAACTAGATTCAACAGCCTGGTCTGGTTTCTTTTCAGAGCAGCATTACACAACTTTCTCCTGCCATTTCTAAGTTATTTCTGCTTTACAGTTAGCCAACTGGATACAAAGAGTCAATTCACTTCCCATCTATGCTTATTCTGTTTTCTTTTGGCTGGAATGATACAAATTGATAATATTGTTTGATCCATTTTTATGGACTTTGTCTTTTAGAATGTTTTAAACTGTAATAATAATAGAGATAACCTGGTCTACAAAATGTACCAATTTCCTCATCACACTGAGACTAAGATAAATTCAGTGTTCAGTAATCAATTAAGGAGCACTTAACGGATATTATTAAGCATAGTCTGTAGTATGACTTGTGTAGCTTGAATCATATTCAGGCAAATAGTATGTACATGTGTTCATGTGCCCATGCAGTAACCAAGTAAGTAATGGTACTATCCTGTTTTTTTCTGTCATTCACTTATGTCTGATTCTTAGACATTCCCTGGAACTGAAGTTCCTGCAGTTTTCCTGGCAAGTTTTTCTCAGAAACGGTTTGCCATTGTGACCTTCCCAGGACTGAGAGAAAATGATCAGTTAAAGATTATCTAACTACCTTGTGATTAAGGCAGGACTAGAGCTTGTGGCTTTCTGGTTCCTAGCCTGCTGCCTTAACCGCTACACCAAACTGCCTCTCAACAATGTGGTGCAAGTGTATCAGTACAGTTATGGCAAGAAATGCTTATTGATCAGCCTGCCTCACTGCCATGTAAGAATGCTGCCAGTAAGAATGCTGTTAAATACACCAGGAGTTTTATTGGGTTTGTCTGAGTGAGGATGACATGTGTGGCCACAAACTGATTTTTTTTTTCAGATAAAATTGCATATCGCTGGTTAATTAGAGTAGAATAACTTGTGAAATTTGAAAACTGCACTGTTGGGTATGTACTGTTGTGGAGGCTGTTGCTGAATGCAATTGCAGTATGACTGCATATTGCAAAGAGATTGAGGTAGTGTCTTCTATAAATAGTTATACTTTTTATCAAAGAGATGCTAGTCTTCCAACTTTCTATAAAAGAATCAGATGGGTCAAGACTCTAGATTTAAGTGCTTTATTCCTAGGAAAACACAAATACATTAGAGAAAGGGGTTAACATACATAGACTGCGGCTGTTGTAATGAATTCATTTTTGTGTCCACTAGACTATAGAATATTTTATGTTGAGGGGTCCTTTTTGCAATAATCCTCCAGTTCAGTCTCATATTTTGAACAATTGTATGAATATCACATGGCCAGAAAATCATAACCACTTGCCATAATCATAGTATATATGATTGATAAATTGCACTAGTGTGTAATTTATAATTAGCAGTTGTACAAGTGATCAAGCATATTTATAATACATCAAGTGTTTATCTCATTGTAGGTGCATGAGATGGATGCAGCTTTTTTATTTTCTCTTTTATAACATTCAGTAGCATGGAAGAGAAGATTAATGTTACATGAAAGTAATAGCAAAGTGGAAATTCTTAGCCTGAAAGAGATTTGAATGAAGCATTAATGTACTTTTGAAATACATCATGTATTCTTTTTTGTTGCATATGCTAATATTTCTTTCCTTGATGGTACCAAACCTTCTAAATTAGTGTTTAATAAGTGTAGATATGATACTTTATCCCAAGAACAACAGGGATTCCACACAAACAAGGAGACGCAGTTGGGATTTAAGATGAAAATATATAATTGTTTCTTCTGCTGATTAAGTAATAGCAAAAGGCTGTTCTGAAGACCTTCAAAAGGCATCATACATAATACCCATTTTAACCTATCACTGCATGTTTCTGATAATAGAACTATAGATCGAATGTTTTTTATGTTTATTCTCAACAATACACTGAGTTTACCAAGTGATAAGCAATAACATTTGCTTATCATTTGGTAAACTTGTATTTGACTCAAATAGTTTGCTTGTGACTATTCATGAATTTCTCATTGTGTTTCAAATTAGTCTCCAAAATATTGTGATGATTAAAATTGGAGCCAGTTGCCTGAATCTTAAGGGTCACAATTATTACCATATATGTCTCTGAGCAACAAAGTGCAGGGCATAATTCCTTAGAGGATAAGATGGTTAAAGGCATAGATGTGCATTTACAAAGATGATTTCCACTATCAATTTTAGAAAATGGAAATTCTTTCAAGAGACAAAGAATAAACAACACAAATATGATTCCATTACTGATTTTAATAGACACTTGAGGATCATAAATGCTTAATATGTTTATTAACATAAAAACAAGAGTTCATTAACTTTGCAGTGTACATATCATTTTGCTTTACTCTATATTTGACAGATTTTTCAACTAACTGCATGCTTCCAGTAGTTTGCCCCCTTCTCCATCAACCTTACAATGCAATTGCAATCCTGTAATCTTTATTACATTCAATAGGGTTTATTTTTTAATAGACCTGCCCTTTTAAGCTTTCCTCTAATGATTCCTATATAACAATCTGCATTCTGTAGCTGAATGTGATGAAGTTAGATATTGTTTCCAATTTTGTTTTACACAGTAACTTTCCTAAACAATAGTATTCTATTGTACACCTTCTTTCTTACTAAGGACACATCTTTAAAGCTACAGTTCCCTTTATATATAGCAGCCTGACTCCCGGTTTGCTTTAATCATACTGATAACTCTTCAGGCTCTTGGGTCTCCTCTCTGGAGAAGCATCACAGCCTGAGTAGGACCATATCAAAATAGCTACCTACCTTAGGGTCCTCTGTCAAAACAACCTCCCTGCCACGCCCCTTCTTGGCAGCAGAAGCTGCTTTTAGGATTTCTCTCCAAGATTCATTGCTCGAGTCTTTGTTTTGCAATGACTGCCACGAAAAAAGGAATCCCTCGGCCAATTCTCAAGGAGAAGAATCTGATTTCCCCCTTTGACCTGGGGACACGTCTCCCCTCGTTATAATCCCACTAAGACAAGATAAATTATCTCAACCCGCTTAACTATTATCGCTCGTGCAGCCACACATCCATTTTTTAGGTCCTCCCTCAACCCATCGCCACACCCCATGCTTTTAGCACCTCCTTGCACTGACCTCTCCCCTCCCCCAACCTTTTCTCACCACCACTATCACCACCTCCCCCCTCCCACACGTGCAAATCTCGCGAGACAAATATGCATTTTCACAAGTAGTGCTTTTCCCCCGTTTTTTTTTTTTTTTTGCACCAATCGATCCAGGGCTGGGCTTAAAAAAATGACTAAGTAAAGAAGGG
>BHEV01049411.1:0-16168 GCA_004319985.1 Emydocephalus ijimae | reverse complement strand
AAGCCTGACTCACAGATGAACACAATACACAAGCCTGATGATGGCAGATGAGATTCTGCCAAAATGTTGCTACAACTTTAATAGCACAACTATAATGTTGTGGGAAAATACCTGAACAAAGCTGAATACCACACACACACACACACACACACACACACACACACATATACATACATATATACATACAAGATGGATGCACATATACATCTTGATAGAACAGAATAGTCGTAGCTCAGGGCTGACCTTGATATGTTTGGTTAAATGAAAAGAAGGACTAGGGGTGACATGATAGTAGTGTTCCAGCATCTAAGGTGCTGCTACAAAGAAAAGGGTCTAATCTGTTCCCCAAAATACCTGAAGGCAGAACAAGAAACAATGGATGAAAACTAATCAAGGAAAGAACTATCTTAAAACTGAGGAGAAATTTCTTGACAATGAGAACTATTAATCAGTGGAATGGCCTCCAGAAGTTGTGTGTGCTCCAGCACTGAAGGTTTTAAGAGTTTTGTTATTCTATTCTGTCCTGTCCTTGATGCTTGCTGAGCTTTGTCATTTTCTTGCAGATATTAGGTAGCATCAGATCTAGCAAGGAGATGCGGGTTTGATCTCAATTTATATACTAATAGCTTGCCCTACTAGGGTTGCTAGGAGTAGTCTTCGTGGTTCTTTGAATGGGTTATTGTTTACATTTAGCTTGCTTGTCTGCGTTACTCAGAAAGCATCAAGCTCTGAGAACACCAAGGATCCTATACACACACACATACACACACATCAGAGGTGGTATTCAGCAAGTTCTGACCAGTTCTGGAGAACCGGTAGTGGAAATTTTGATTAGTTTTGATTAGTTCGGAGAACCAGCAAATGCCACCTCTGACAGGAGATTTTCTTCCCTGACATGCTCACCAAGCCACGCCCACAGAACCAGTAGTAATTTTTTTTGAATCCCACCACTGAAACACACACACACACACACACACACACACACACTTTAAACACACACTTTAAAATAGTGGGAGGAAATGCTTTTCTTCTGAAACCTTAACATGGATTTGGGAAATTTAGAAATATGAGATGTAAATCAATGGGCCAAAATTTTTAAGAAGAGCAGTTTGGAAATATATATATAAAGTGATTTTAAGCCTGCTTTAGTTTTCCTGTATTTTCATGGACTCTTTGACTCATTGAACCACATATATGCTGAATTTGTTTTGTTTCTTTTTTTTTCTGGCATGTTGTGATTACTCTGTGGAAACATCACAGATAAATACAAAATAGGATAATTAAAAACACTCAAAAATAATCTGGATAATTTGGCCCTCATGGAAATGCAGCCTCTCTAGATGACATTGAAAAATAGTTCTGCTGCTTGAAGGCATCTACACTTCGTTTTGAGAGCAGCAACAAAGGCTGGATGACCTTAAGCACCACAATAAACTGTCGTGTTTTGTGTGAAGTCTGAGACACTTCTGAATCAATTTTCAGCATTTACAGTCTTGCAAAGTCAGTATTTTGCAAATAACAAATGTCTTCCTCCACAGAGGGAAAAATATGACTTTAAAAAATAATAATGCTGAAGAACATGAAACTGACAGCACACAGTGGACTAAATATTACCTGTTATAGACAATAGGAGAGCTTATAGGAATTCTCTCTTTTTGCATATTGACTTCTGCTGAGAAATGGGTATCGTTGCTCAATTTCCAGAATGAAAGTATCATATACTACAGCAATATTTGAACCTAGCTACTTTGCTCTGTCATGCACACTTTGTATGTACCCAAAACGCATATTTATGATTTGTAAGGTGTACTGCACTTACTTCTTATTTGCTAGATCAGTGAAAAATGGACCTCCCAGAAGTTCAGGAAGGCCAGAAATGGGCCCAGTTCCGGCTTCCAGAGAGCCTCCGAAGCCTGGAGAGGCTATTTTTCGCCCTCTCAGAAACTCAAGGAAAGCCTCCAGAGCTTGGGGAGACCAAAAACACCCCCTGTCGTGGTGCAGGAAGCTGACTAGGCCACACCCACCATGGCCACACCCATCCAGCAACTGGGCAGAGAACCCCTTGCTAAAATTTTTGAAGCCCACCCTGGAACAGAATCCTTGCAAAGATCTGAGTGGCCCCTACCCAGTTAGATTTTTATTGCCATTTGATCTGGATGGTTATGTGGTTTATGTTAGCTTTGTAATGAGTTGTGTATTGGGTTGTAACCTTGTGGGTTACAAGACCCTTTTGTGAAATGAGTAACTGTACGTATCATTTAAATAAATATGCAGTTTCTAAGGTTTCCAATTCTGTTTCATATGTATAAAGCCCTAGATCTTTCAGTTGCAGTCCACCCCCTTGAAATGAATAGTTGTCACTGTAAGAGGAGACACATTTGTACATTTTAATGTATGACAAAGCTTGCTTTGTTAAATGTTTGTTCTTTATGGATTTATTGGTAATATCTGTATTGCAGATAAAGTTCACCCCCAGCCTTTCTCTCTAAGTAAAGGATGCTTAAACTGAACAACCTTCTATAATATAAGCAAATGTCAAAGGACTATAGGACAAAGGATTTAGCGTTCCTTCTATTAAGATGCTTCCTTCTACTTTAAAGATAACAACAGCTGTAAAATGTGATGAAAAATGAACAAACTGGTAAATAAATTTTGTCTCATACACTTTCTTTTAGCACATTTTATGCCCAAGTTATTTTCTGACTGTATCTATCCTTTTTCATATAGATTTAGTAACATCATATTTAAGTACAATTTTGAGAATTCAGCATAATGTTTCATAAAGCATCTATCTCTTATGTCACTTTATATTCCTGCTAGTTCCAAAATTAGCATTTAATTTTGATTAAAATTTATCACTGGTGGAGCTATTCAAAATTTATGAAATAAACAGAAAGTTAAGTTAAAGTACACCTAAAAATAACAATAATTGAGATTTCTTAATAAACTCAGACTTTAAATATAATAATCGATAGGAGGGCCTTGCTGCTGCTTCTTTGTTGTTGTTCTGCACAGCTGGAAGTCGAGCAATGCCAAGCTCTGATGTGATTTCTCTTATCTAATTTATTCTATTTTTATCCACTATTTTTATTATTTTATCATTTTTATTTACTCATGTTCCCTGCTCTGTTGGGAAGGCAGGATCCTTGGTCTACTTGTGAAGAGCTCTGCCACTGTTTGCATTAGGACTTGTTTCTTCTCCACTCCCGATTCTTTTTCCTCTGGATTAAGGACTTGTTTCAGTGACTAGACTCTATGCAATAAAGCTCCTCCTTTATTGTGCTACTTAATATAATGAAGACAAGGAAAAGGAGCAAATCTCTCACTGACCTGGTTCCTCAACCTTCTCTGAAGCAATTCAAGTTTAAAGACTTTGTTTTAGCTCAGCCTCTCAGTTTGAAAGCTCCTGCTCCCATTTGTCTGGCTGCTGCCGGTTGTCACGATCTTCCGACGGTTGAGGGCATCGCCCCCCGAGTTGAGAACAAAGGCTTATCTAAAACTATGGCCCCCAACCAATCTTTAAATGAGCCCACCCTTACAGAACTTTTGGCTTAGCAATGCTTCTTGGTCATAAAAACTACAGCGAGCATTCAGCTCCAGCTTGACAAAATAATAAGTACTTTAAACTACTTAGTTTCCTGGATTACCAATGTGTACCCTGGGCTGACTGTAGTGCCTCTGGGATTCCATCTATTTATGTGACTGACTTATGTCAAGACAATTTCTGGAACCAGGAGGAGATATAGCTCTTCGACTCCTTTTATGAGCTTCTACAACCAGAAAGGGTCCACATCATAAAGCGTTTGGACGCAGTTAAATCCAAGCTCTGGAGTCTTTCACTTCCTGATAAGGATTCCCTTGGACTCCAGGGAGTCTATACTGATTTACCGATGGAAGCTCCCTTGGCGCTCCAGAATGTCGAATTCGTAAATTTGAATATCCAGAGCTACTTCAAACTCCGTCTGTTGATGCTGTTGAATACTTGCCAGTTAAGCAACCAATTAATGCCACAAGTACGAACTGGAGTGTGCTTAGAGCCCTACAGTCCCATGAACAAGGCTCGCCTCCCCTCCCTCCTTCCCTGCCTTTGCCTCCTAAGAGGATGACCCTGCCACTTAACAACGGGTGTATCTTTTTGGATCCAAAGGGTGCTTTGGGAAAAATTAATCACACAGAATGACTATTAAATCTGGCAAAAAAAAAAAAAAACCTGCACACTTAAGTGCCTTTCGTGGAACATAGCAGGTTGGGGGGAAAGGTGTGGTACCACAGAATTCACCAACTATATTCATTCATTTGATGTGGTCCTGCTTCAGGAGACCTGGGCATGCTATAAGATATCCCTTGCAGGGTTTACAATCATTTCCTTGCCACCACCAGACAATCTATGACAGGAAGGCCTAAGGGTGGTCTAGCTTGCTTGGTTTCTACTGCTTTGAAAGTGGAGACAGTGGAGCTTCCCACCTGTGGCTCTTTAGCTATGGCACTCCTGATTAAGAGAGGATGCAGCAAACTGTTAGTGTTCAACGTTTATCTACTCCTGACTTTGAGGCAAGCTGATGATAAGGCTCAATGGGGCGTACTGGAGAATTACATTACTTGTATGGAAACTAAATTCCCAGCGCTGTACATCCTTATAGGGGGTCACTTTAATGCCCAATTGGGAGTCCAAGTTCCCCCATCAATTGAGGCACTCTACTCCCAAGAAACCCTCCGGGCCATAGGACACCTGATTTCAGCCAGACATTCTAAGGATGAATTAACCAATTTTGCTGGCATTCAGTTAGCCCTTTTAGCAGCCCAACACAATAAGGTAATTCTTAATGGGAGTACCCGAGGTGATCTAGCTGGTGAATTTACTTTTAGTTCCTCACGTGGAAGTAGTGTTTGTTAAGTTCTGCACATGGGCGCAAGGATTGGAGATGAGACGAGGAACAGTGAACTTCAACTCTTTATTTAACATTGTGGAACAGAGCAAAAACTACGGCAGCAATAGCCCTTTTTATAGGCAAGTTGCTGATCAAATAACCAATAAGAAACGGGAAGTGTTAGTTCCCTTAACCAATGAAAGAGGCCCGTTAATAGCCAATCAGATTCTCCTGAACAGACCAATCAGATGTCGCTATTATCGGCCAATCAGAAGTGCAGGGCCAGAACCCTGTACTTTTCTAAAGGTTTTTTTAATAATCTTTATTTAAGCACTTTTATTAATTCACAATACCCCTTCCCCCCGGGTTCCGTTTAAGGGGTGCGGTGACGTAATCTTTGAGGTAGGCAGGTTGTTTAGATTGTCTTTTGGATTTTTGCTGTCCCCCCGGTACTTCTTTATAATCTTGTTTGGGCGGGACGTTTTCTGGCGAGTAGGGTGCCTCCGGTCATTCATAAAAAAACTCGGTGCCGCTAATGTCCTCGTTGTCCTCTATCCTTTGTGGGCTTGCTTCTGACGAGGTGTCTCTTTGCGGCAAGTCCACCACTCTCTCTGATCCTTCCGAATGCTCACTTCTTCCACTTGTGCTTCTGCCGTTTTGAACTCGATCTCTTCAGCATCTCCTCCCCCCTCAGTTTGGAAGTTACCAGAGTCGCAGAATCGAGGTTGCAGCCTTGAACACAGCTGATCAAGATGGCGCTTCCATATTCTTCCGTCACGACTTTTTATTCGGTACGACCTGGGTCCTGTGACTTGGATTACAGTTGCCTCGACCCACAAAGGATCGCCAGAAAAGTTTCTAGCAAAGACTAAGTCCCCTATCTGGAATTCGCAGCATTTCCCACTGGATCCGTGTGGTTTTTCTGGTTCGTACGATGGGTGTAGTCGGTCAAGGTAGGAGCGGAGTTTTCATCCCATTAACAATTCGGCCAGGGTCTTGTTGGTGACACTGTGCAGCGTGATGTGTTGAAGAAGGAGTATCCGGTTAATCTTATCTTCGATATGGCCATAGTCCATTCGGTGAAGTTTGCATATGGCGAATACCACGGTCTGCCAAATACTGTTCAAAAGAAAGCGCGGTAAACTGGGGGCCGTTGTCGGATACCAGAACGTCTGGCAGTCCATGGGTTGCGAATAATCTGTCCAATTTCCTGATGACAGATTCGGTTGTGGTACTTTTCATTTCATGGATTTCAAGCCAGTTTGAGTAGGCATCCACTGTTACTAGGAACGTGTGTCCTTTTGTAGGTCCTGCAAAGTCAATATGAATATGGAACCATGGTCCCCTGGGTGTTTCCCACTCTGTTGGGGTTGCTTTTGGTGGGGCATTGCTAACTTCCTGGCATTTGCAACAAGTCTTTACCCAGGCCTCGATTTGTTTGTCGTTACTCGGCCACCACGCGTAGCTTCGTGCAAGCGCCTTCATGCGCACTATGCTGGGGTGACCTTCATGCAAGGTTTTCAATACCGCTCGTTGCAGCTGCTCTGGGACGATGACTCTATCCCCCCAAATTATGCAGCCTTTCTGGGAAAACAGTTCCATCTGTCGATTCTTGAAAGGACTGAAGTTGTCAGGGATTTGATCCAATGGCCATACTTGCTCGACCCAGCTAAGAACTCGCACCAAAACAGGATCGCATTTGGTTTCGATCGCGATATCTCGAGCTGTCAGTGGTGATTGTAGTGTTTCAATCTGGAGCGTCACGACGGTTGGAGCTGGTTCGTCAATGGTTTCAGGGAGTGGTGCACGGCTTAGTGCGTCAGCGTGGGGGGTGGCTTTCCCCAGGCGGTGTTGCAGCTTATAATTATATGCAGCCAAGAATTCCGACCAGCGAGTCATTCTGGGAGATAATATATAAGGGGTTGGCTTGTCCCCCGCTCTAATCCCCAGCAAAGGTTTGTGGTCAGTGACTACAGTAAAAACTCGCCCATAAATATATTCATGAAATCGTTTAACAGCAGAAATGACAGCAAGAGCCTCTTTATTGATTTGACTAGAGTTACGTTCAGCTTTTGATAGTGTTTTTGAAAAGTAGGCAATAGGGGCTTCACTACCGTTTGGTAACACATGGCTCAAAATGGCACCCACTCAGAATGGTGATGCATCACATGTAATCGTTGAAGGCAAAGTCTCATTATACTGCATCAAAACAGCGTCTGAAGTCAATAAGTTTTTTACTTGTTGAAACCCGTGTTCCTCTCGGTGTCCCCAGACCCAGGTTGCCTTTTTGTCCAACAGACGATGTAGGGGCTCGGCTACGGTCACGTTGTGGGGCAGGAACATATTTGTAGAAATTGATAAGGCCCAGGAAAGCTTGGAGATCAGTCTTATTTCGGGGCCTTGGAGTGTTTTTGATTGCCCTTAGCTTGCTATAGGTGGGGTGAATGCCTTGTTTATCGATTAAGTACCCCCAAAATTCTACCTTTTCTGTACAGAGTTGACACTTATTTTTTTTACTTAAAGGCTAGAGTCTTTAAATTTCTGGAGAACTAACCTCAGGCACTCCCTTAGTATTTCTTTAGTTGGAGCAGCAATTAAAACGTCATCAAAATAAGGTACAACCCCTTTTATACCCTGTAGTAGTCTCTCCATCAAGCTCTGAAAAATTCCTGGGGCCACGCTAACTCCGAATTGGAGTCGACTGCACTTAAATGCACCTCGGTGCATAATGATTGTTTGTGCCTCTGCCGTTTTTTAATCTACAGGCAGTTGTTGGTAGGCCTGTGCTAAATCCAATTTAGCAAAAACTTTTCCGCCCCCCAGGGAATAGAGAAGGTGTTGCACCACCGGTACCGGGTAAGCGTTCTGCTGAAGGGCGTGATTCAGGGTGGCTCGGTAGTCCCCACAAATTCTTAATGATCCATCCGGCTTGATGGGTGTTACGATTGGGGTTTCCCAGGGAGTGTGGTGGATTGGTTCTAACACCCCCTGGGCTATTAATTTATCAAGCTGCTTATCAATCTTTGGTTTAAGGGCAAATGGAACTCGACGAGGCTTATGGTGGATGGGAGCTACTTTGGGGTTAAGGTTAAATGATATCAGGGTTCCCTTGTACTCGCCTAGTCAGTCTGCAAAGACATCCTGGAATTCCTGGACGAGGGCCTCCTCCCAGTCGTCGCTGGTGGTTCGGTGAATGCCAGCTACTTCAATTCCAAGTGGGGTGAACCATTGGAGGCCTAACAAACTAGGCTGATCCCTGTCGACTACGGTTAGTGATAGGGATGCAGTACGATTTTTAAATGAGACACGGACTTTGCTGGATCCAATGACTGGAATTCGATTTCCCTGATAGTCCTTAAGTATGATTCTTTGGAATCTGAGGTCTTGCCGCCAGACGGTGGGAATTAATTGTTTAAGGGTCTTCCAGGAAACCATCAAGAGGGACGATCCTGAGTCGACTTCCATCATGCAGGGCTGGTTTTCGATGGCGACCTTCACCCGGAACTTCTTGGTGTCTAATGATGAGGCGTGACTGATCGTAATGGTTTGGTGTGCCTCTTCTCGTTTCGTTGACTGGGCTGGTGGTTTGTTTCTGTAGGAGTGGTTGTTCCATTGGTGGGTTAAGTACTCCCGATTCACAGGGCGACTTCCTATGAGCTAGCGGTAGTTGGTTCCCCTCTGAAGTGGGTTGGATCCTTGCTTGCTTCTACAGGCTCTTCCGATGTGACCTCTTTTCCCGCACACATGGCAGAGCCCATCGAGGAATTTGCAGTCTGATCATGGGTGGTTTGCCCCACAACCAGCGCATTGGTACTGTACTCTCTGGTTACGTTGATGGCATTGATCTCATTCAGACCGGAGCCAGTTGACCTCTTCTTCATCGCTTTCTGATGACGATTCGAGGTCCTCGTGGTGGGCTGTCATTGCCTGTCCTTCCAGGTGAGGTGAGGTTTCGCCGGCAAGTTGGCGGAGCGGGGTGTGGGTGCGGCGCATTTGTGCAGCTGACTTCCTGGTTGCTCCTGCTGCAGTGGCGTCAGCAATGGCATCTGCAAGGCTAATGTCACCTTTCGCCATCAGCTTACTTTGGATGGATAGTGCATCTAATCCCAGCACTATTCAGTCTCTCAAGGCCTCTTCGAGGTCGGCGAACCCGCAGAAGCCTCCCAAATTCCGGAGATCCGCAATGAAATCTGCAATACTTTCTCCCTTCCACTGGTCTCTCTGATAAAATTCATGTCTTTGAACAAGCGTTGGTACGATCGGTGCGTAGTGGGCCCGTAGAAGGGGCTCGAGGACGTCCCAGTCCATGGACTTCACCTCAGCCGGTTTGGCTAGTACCTTGGCCATCTTAAACACGGTCGGCCCACAGTGAGTTAGGAATACCGCTCGCTTCTTTCTGGTAGTGGCATCCTTGAAGTTGTTGGTCTCCAGAAACATCTGGAATCGGTCCATATATGAGTCCCAGTCTTCTTGTGCTGGGTCGAATGGAGTGTGGTATGACGCTGCTGGACATGGTTCAGCCGTTGGTGCGTCTTCAGCCATGTGCTCTGTTTGGCGCTCTGTGGTGCTCAGTCAGCTCTGACGTCTCCAAATCCCACCTTCGTTGCCAGTGTTATGTTCTGCACATGGGCACAAGGATTGGAGACGAGACGATGAACAGTGAACTTCAACTCTTTATTTAACATTGTGGAACAGAGCAAAAACTACGGTAGCAATAGCCCTTTTTATAGGGAAGTTGCTGATCAAATAACCAATAAGAAACGGGAAGCATTAGTTCCCTTAACCAATGAAGGAGGCCCATTAATAGCCAATCAGATTCTCCTGAGTGGACCAATCAGATGTCGCTATTATCGGCCAATCAGAAGTGCAGGGCCAGAATCCTGCACTTGTCTAAAGGTTTTTTTAATAATCTTTATTTAAGCACTTTTATTAATTCACAACAGTGTTATTGGGCTGGTATCCCAGCTTTTTAGAAAGGCAGTCCATGCTTTTTATGTGGACTGCCTTACAGAGAGAGACCACTACCCCCTGGTTACAATCATTGGGCTTTCCTCAAATATATATCTCCCTAGGGGTCCCCAGATATTAGAACCCTATGTGGCCTCATATATAAGGAGGATCAAATGGTCTTCTAATACTGAAAGAACGTTCCAGTCCTTTTTATCATCTCCGGAGTGCCCCAGCCTATACAATCAGGCCCTAACAAGTAATGGCCTAGGGACAATCTCGGCCTTTGAATCACTAATTAATAGTGTTCAAAGGGAGCTAGGAGCCGTCCGTAGGGCGAGTGGTCCATATCATTCAAGAAGTAATTCTTGGTTTGACAAAGAGTATCTGATGCTCAGGAACCAGATTAATCAGGTTTACCTGCTCTATCGTAATTGAGGGGATAAATACCCACCAGAGGACTACTATCGCTTGAAGCGGGAGTATAAAGGACTAATTGCAAAGAAAAGGAAAGCTAAAGAGAGAGAGAAATGGGACCTACTTCTCCTCTCCATCCAGTAGAAGAACACTCGATTATTTTGGCAAATTGTTGCCAGCTCCTTGCTGGGTCATCAAGAACTCCCTCTCTGCTGTATTTCCAACAGAGCTTGGGAAAACCATTTCTTGGCAATTTTCCAGGCGTCAACAAGTTTGACTGTGCTTAGGCCACAGCTGCCTCCTGCAGTTCCTGACTGGCAACCCATGACTCATGCTGAGATTACCAAGCTTATCTCTGAACTCAGGTCAGGCAAAGCCCCTGGCCCTGATGCTATACCCCCTGATCTGCTAAAATCCAATCCCGAGTGGTGGATTCCTCTCTTAGCAAGACTCTTCATGCATATCAATACCTCTGGCAGGATTCCTACTTCCTGGAGCTTAGCAATTATTGTTCTAGTTTTTAAAGAAGGAAATAGGAACAATCCAGCCGACTATTGCCCCATAAGCCTGCTCTCCATCATCGGGAAACTGTATGCTAAATATCTCCAACATATACTCCTCACCTGGGTTGAGGAGTCCAATATTATTGGTGCTGAACAGATTGGATTTAAAGCAGGCTGTGCCACACTGGACCACTGCTTTGTCTTAGCACACCTGGTCAATAAATATACGACCATACCAGGTGGCAAACTTTTTATTGCTTTTGTTGACCTAAAGTCAGCATTTGACTCAGTTCCTAGGGGACTGTTGTGGTCAAAACTGCTCAAAAGTTCTATCGATATATGTCTTCTGTTCCTAATTAGATACTTGTATAACCAGACCTCTAGTCAGGTGAGGTGTGGTCTGCAGGGAGAACTTTCAAATCCTATCCCGATTAAGAATGGAGTAAGGCAGGATTGTGTTCTGGCTTCTCTTTTGTTTAATTTATTCTTGTTGTGTAAGCAATATGGTTAATAAAGTATGAGCTTGAGGTAAAGTGCAGGGTTCTGGCCCTGCACTTCTGATTGGCTGTTAGGCGGCCAGACCGGATTGGCCAGTTCTGAGGAATCCGATTGGCCCTTAACAGAGAGTTCTTATTGGTTGCAAGAGCTAGTGTTCCTAGCTCGTTATTGGTTAAATCGTACAAGGGTTGCCTATATAAGGCAGAGTTCACTGTTGTTAAATTGAGAAGTCACTATGCAAATAAAGAGCTGAAGTTCACCGTTCAGAGGCTTGTCTCCATTTATTCTAACCCATGCTCAATACTTAACAATTCTTATCTGACTTGGCCTTTCACATTGGACGTATTGAGTCCCACACCCCAAAGTTGTCAACTACGAAGATCCCGCTTCTCCTTTATGCTGACGATGCGGCCTCCTTTCATTGTCAAGGCCAGGTCTGAAAAGATTACTTTCTGCATTCAGGTCCTACTGTGCTGAGAACCATTTGTCTATTAATTATGACAAATCCAAAGTATTGGTGTTCTCTAGAGCCCAGAAATTCTATAACTGAGCTATCAATGGTAATGCTGTTGAGCAGGTTTTCCATTTTAAGTATTTAGGTATTCAATTTCAGAACACTGGTGCTTGGACTAGACATCAAACCCAGGTGCTGAACTTGGCTTCCTGTAGTCACCAGCAGATTTTAAGATTTTTTTTATACCCAAGGAGGCCAGTTTATTCCTTCTGCTCTGCATATTTACAAAGCAAAAACTTTGGCTCAAACTGTTTACGGAATTCCCATATAGATACAGGGCTTCAAGGATTGTATTGAAAGAACCCAGGCTGTCTTTTTTAGAAAACTTCTGGGTCTTCCTCCTTGTGTTGGTTTTGCTCTGATGTACCTGGAACTGGGCACTCGATCAGTCAAATGTATGGCGTGGATTAACACCTTTAAATGGTGATTTCAGGTGCTCTTTCTGGCAGTTCCTGGTAGCTATCTCTCCCTGGAGTTTGCTGACTCTCATATTTCTCGTTGGGAGAGGGAGCTGATGAAGAAATTACATCTGCTAGTTTTAGGGGGGATGGCCTGGGAGATTATGGCCTTAAGGACACCCAATTTAGGGTAGTCCAAAGGCTTGTGGACATTGACTTGCAATATTTACGAGCCAGAGCTAACAAAACTTGCTCCCCTCTGATCTTCAGCTAATTTAATAATTACGGACTGAGGATAGCTTCCTATTTTTACACTCTAACCATTCCCAAGTAAAGAAGAGCTTTCTCCCCAGCTCACTTTAATGTTCTGCCCTCAGCACTAGTGGATGGACAATTTAAGAGGCTCCCGATTAACGAGCGGCTATGCCCCTGTGACAGAGCTGAGGTTGAAACTGTGGAGCATGTCCTTTTATATTGCCCTCTGTATAACGCAGGCAGATCTCTGTCTCTCCTTGAAACAGACCCTTCTAGACCCAATGTTATTCATTTGTTCTTATATTGTATAGGGGATGGCTCCTCCTATATCATTTCTTTGGTTTCCAATTTTTTTTAAGAGCTGTAACCATCAAACGCTGTAATTTCCCTTAGTCAAGTTTTTGGTGACCAATTGTTCATGATTAATTTTCACATGTTCTTCTTTTGTTGTACTTGTGTTTTGGTCTGTGACTGCAAATAAAGTATTATTATTATTATTATAAACTTTCCCCCTATTTTTAATTTAATGAGGCCTCTCCAAGGCTAAGAAAATATTAATTTAATTTTAAATAATCTTAGGATAATGTCAGAATGGTCATTGTTAAATATTCTTCTAATTACCTATTTCTTAATTGATTTTAAGAGTTATCTTTCCCATGTCTGTATGCTGTACATTCCCCACCCCCACCTGTGTTTCACTTTGATATATTTATATTAATCTCTCATTACCCTCAATCAGTTTTGGCTGGAAAATTAGATAGATTAACTAATTCTCAACCTGCCACCATTCTTAAAGGAATTTGGGTGGCACAGCAACAAATGCAACAAAGAAACTTTATTAACAGCACAGTAATAAAAATTAAATTCAAATGAGTCCCAGAAACAAAAGATTACCACAAAGAAAAATTATAGCATGGAAAATAAAACCCAAGATACCCTTGTCAGTCATCCAAATGACCAATACAGTGACTTTGATATATCAGTGAGATTTTCCTGCCAATAATTTTGCTGCTGCATAAGTTTCCAGGTACTCTCCTGGAAATCCTTATATGAGGGGTAAGGGACCCTTATATAAATGCTTTATGATAATCCAACTGAGCAGCAATCAAGGCATAACTTACTGAGGGCATTTTGATATACCTAGAGCGTACAAAGCAGGAAAAAGACTCCTCTATCCATAATTTACATATGCTGATTAGGAAGAAGTTGCTTAAATGACATCACATCCTTTGGGGAATCACAATCTCATTCTGATAACTACTGGGGTCAAAGTACCTGATTCACCTACATAGAAAAGAAGAATGAAACTTTATCATCTCACACTGGAGATTTGTTGGATGAAAGTGATTCTCCCTCAGCATCACTGACTGGAACCACCCATTTAAGTAAAAGTAGAACCATTACCAAATAGAGTCTTTGCCTCCTAAACCTTGTACATGGACTTGTAGAATGTGGCCATGAATTATATTAAATTTTCAATGTATTAAACACTATCAAGACATCTAATGTTAGAAATCTTAGCCGTGCCAACAACTCAGAAGTCTATCATGAAGAATGTCTTCAATTACATCAGTTTCCAGAGGAATTCCTTTATGTTTTTAGACTTAAAAATTGCCATTGAGTTCCAATATACATATGTTTTAGGCAGAGGTGATATTCAGCAGGTTCTTACCAGTTCTGGAAAACCATTAGCAGAAATTTTGAGTAGTTTGGAGAATTGGCCAATCCCATCTCTGACTGCCCCCATCCCTATCTATTCTCTGCCTCCAGAGTCCAAACTGATCAACTGGTTCTTCTTTTGTTGCCCTGCATAGGAGAATGGAGCTGGAAAACAGTTAGTTAGGATGAGAAGAGAAAGGGACTTTGCAGTAATTTTCCCCCAGGAATGGGGAGGGAATGGAGATTTTGCAATATCCTTCCCCTGCAGTGGGGTGGGAATGGAGATTTTACAGTATCTGTTTCCTGCCATGCCCACCAAGCCACGTCTACCAAACCATGCCCACAGAACCATAGTAAAAAAAAATTGAATCCCACCATTGGTTTTAGGCAAATTTTCAGGATGCATTTTTTTACATTGGCCTTCCCAGACATTAATTTTGTCTAAGATTTATCTTAACAGAATGTTTTTTATCCCATTTTATTGTCATTTCCCCCTTTTTTAGAATTAGTATATCTACGTTGTAATACACTTTGTAATGCTGGTATGGAAATATTTTTAATATGATGTTATACTGCAAATTTTGATTTATTGCTCCATCACTGCTTTATTTCCTCACACCAAATAGTTTATTTAAGCTCCAAATTCAGAAGTGTTGCCAATCTTGCTCGAAAGAGAATGTGGTTTATTTTTCTTATATTTCTACATAATTCATTTATAAGGTGATTGTATTGTATTATATTGTAATGTTGTGTTGTGATGTGATGTTACTTATGTTATGTTGTGTTTATTGCATTGTGTTGCATTATATTATGTTACATTGCATTTACATTATATTATTGTTCCGTACCTTCATTTGCATTCTTGAAACCCCGTGCTTTGATTGGTCAAAGCGTGGGGTGATCTGATTGGCTTAGCGAGCCGCACTGATTGGCCCGCTAAGAATCTCCTGCGATTGGCGGATACGAATTGCGGGAGATTCAAAGTGTGCCATTGGCCGCGGCCGCCGCGGCTTGAGAATAAAAAGGTGCAAGTTTTCCCTTGGATCCAGATCGGTTCCGGGGGCTAAATAAAGAGCTGAAACCACAGTTACTGCCTCCTGGTCTCCTTGCCGACGGACACAACACTGGCAATGAAGGTGGGATCCTGAGGCTGAACCCCATCGAGCACGTGTCTGATGGAAGCAAGACAGATGAGATGGCCAGCATCGCTCCGCCCGCGCCCTTCAACCCCGCTAGCGAGGACTGGGAATCCTACACGGACAGATTCCTCATGTTCCTCGAATGCAACAACATGAAGGACGCCACCGGGCCGAAAAAAATGAGGCGTCTTCCTGACACACTGCAGGCCCGCAGTGTTCAAGATGGTGAAAGCCCTCGCGAAACCCGCTGATGTCAAAGCGATGGACTGGGATGACCTCGAGCCCTTGCTCCACAACCAATACACCCCCACCATGCCCACCCTCATCAGGTGGCACGACTTCTACCGGCGGGACCAGAGACCGGGCGAAAGCATCAGCGACTTTGTTGCCGAGTTGCGGAACCTAGGAGGCATGTGCGGATTCTCCGACATGGACAAGGCCCTACGGGACCGAGGCGTGCTCGGACTTCGGGATCCAGTCCTCCAGAGTCGGCTGATGGCCAAAGGCAACATCGTCCTCACCGACGCCATCGCTGAAGCCACTGCAGCCGAGGCTACCCGGAAGTCGGCGAACCGCATGCGGAGATCGGACGCAGGGGACCGCACCGCGACCACTGACTCGGGACGGGCGACCGAGGCCCAACCGGAAGCAAGTCACCGCAAGACCACCACCCACCATGGCGAATTCCACTCCGTCTCCGACACCTCGGATGAGGAGGAGGAAATCCACCGGCTCCAGGAGGGATGCAAGCAGCGCAATTGGTGGGGTCATAAGTTGGGGACCGCGTGTGCCGGTTGCAGAGGCGACCACCCGAGATCTGAGTGCTGTTTCTTTGATGCAATCTGCCGGCACTGCGACAAAAAGGGTCACATCGCCTGCGTCTGCCGACTAAAGAAAGCCTACAGCCCCAGACGGCGGGACCACAGTGAGCGGAGACGGGACAGCACACCCCCCAGAACCAGAGATCGCC
>BHEV01049408.1:0-13396 GCA_004319985.1 Emydocephalus ijimae | reverse complement strand
GACCCTTTATTCATGTGAATAAAGTTGTTAGCCTTTAGCCTGGCTCCGTCGGATCTTTGTACCCGCCGCTCTACAACACTAAATATAACATTTCTGGATCAACACAGTGTAAATTTCTCTTTGCTGCCAGCTAGAATTGGTCCAGATTTTTAGACCTCAGATATGATAATTAGGTAGCTTACTATATAAGCTAAAGCACTGACACAACTAATTCTACAGCCACCACACCCGAGAGTTAGGCACATTGCCTATATAGTGTATACTGTATCCTCCCGATTCTACAAGCAAATCAAAACAAATCTCTTAAAGAAATCCAATATCAAGAGAACTTGAAGGAAAGAAAAGCCAAATTATAAGTTTTGTTTTCTATATAAAATCTTAAGGATTTTACCTTTAGGCAGCCTTTAAATTGCCACCAGCAAAGTAAGTCCCCACTCCAAAATGGTTTATCCAGGCAGAGTTCTCAATCTGTCTAGCATTTGTTCAGCTGTATAGCATAACAAATGGAGCCAGATGTGAAATACTCCACAGGCAAGTCACCCTTGGCGGGTGATATACACAAACAGACAGACATACTGGCAGATGATAACTATGTGCAGTTTGATGAAACCAAATTACCCATTTTGGCAACATCTGCTTTTTCTTTCCAGATGTTTGAATCTGATTCTCTTTAGTTAAGCTACTTGGGCACTTAGAAAATTACAGCTGGTTAATTTTTTAATTTGCTAGGGGGAGGAAAAACAATATAAACAGGTTCTGTTTGTCATCTTTGCAAACCTTGCCTGCAAAAAACAGCCGTGTAAGCAGATAGTTCTGCAGTCATTTGGCTCTGAAGAGTCTTCTGCTTAGCAATACATTGATTGTTAAGTCTTCTGGCTGAATGTTTCTTAGGATACTTACTCCATCAATAAATACTAATGGTTAGTATAGCATCCTGAGAGCTACAGAACCTCCATGAAACTGTGTTCACACACCATCCTATCCAGATTAAATTGAGTCCTAAACAACACATTCAAACAATGTGATCATCTTGATTATTAATTTTAGTTAAGTCTTCTGATGGCCAGTTTGGTGTAGTGATTAAGGCATTGTGCCTTAATCACTACACCACTACACTTAATCATTACACTGAAATACTGTGAAATTTTGTCCCACCTGTGGCACAAAGCAAGGTGGGTGATCTTGAGACAGTCATTTACTTTCAGCCTAAGAAAGCTGACTACTTCTGAAATACTGCTAAGAAACCTGCAGGACTTCTCTAGCCAATTGCCCAGAACCAACAATGACTTGAAGGCACACAAAAACTTCCTTGTGGCATGATGTGCTGTGTAAACCAAATTCAACCTTTGTGATTGTCATGGTTTAATATAGGCACCTTGTTTGAAAGCAGCTTCTCTTTTTCCGGGAGATATCTATTAGAATCTATTAAAGATGAACCTCCAGATAAGGGAAGGGACAGGATGTGTACATTTAAGATAAAGGAAAGAATTTGGGGGAAAAACAAGAGAGGTTTTAATAAAAGCTAATTAAAACTGGGAGTCATTTTGAGGGATACCAGATGTGGGATTGATTCTGTTCAAGCTTGAAAAAAGAAATGCTGAAAAGCTTCTCTTGCTTGCAATTGTTCATCATTCAGATGATTAATGATAGTCAACTTCCGTTAATGTATTGTCAACCTGCCATACCAGAAACTATTGTGAACTTCCAGTGCAAGCACAAGCAGTATGGAATTTCCCAGATATTGTGAACTGTAACTGACAGTAGCCCCATCCAAAATGTCAAATGATAAGGAAAACTGGAAGGCCAGAGATTGCCTATCCCGATGTAGTGGATAGGAAAGTTAGAAGCAGAGCATGAAGACCAGAAGACCAGCAGTCCTGAAAATGTTGAACAAAAATTATTCTATGGGAAACCTTTATCTTTGCTCATCATGTTTTTGAGAGGCATTCATTAGTCAAAACTTGCTGTATGTGGATTGTTGTAATTGGTGGATTATGGAAGAAGAAAATGAAGGTATTCACAAACTCTGGTTCTTTCATTCCTGGATAATTAATTAATGCATTCTCAGCTGGGCCTGTTTAATTCACTTTTAGGTAATCACTTTAATTTGCTTCTGTTTTTGGAAGGAGTAACAATTATAATACATTTACATATACCACTCACAATATTAGCATGATTCATCTATGTAATTTACACACTCTCTCTGACAGTTACTGAGCTTTTGTTTGTGCTGTTTCTTTGTGTCTACCCCAAAGTTTAATTTTGATATACTGAAGAATGTAAGCCTTGGTCCAACAGATAATTCCTTTTTTCCTTTTACTGTTCCCAATATTTGGATGACAGAATTTTCAGATAGAGAAGATTCACCCTAGATACTGCACAAGTCAAAAAGAGGGCTGTGAAAATATCTACAGGCTGCTCATGTTCTGAATATAAATTGTTTCAACTTCTACCCTCAGAATGACATTATAGAGCATTGCACATCAGAGCAACTAGACACAAGGACAGTTTTTCCCGCATGCTATCATTCTGCAAAACAAATAATTCCCACAACATTGTCAAACTATTTACTAAGACTATATTACTATTATTCTTCTCATCCTTCCTATTACCTATCTCCTTTGACTTATGACTATGAACTTTTTCCTTGTATCTTTATAATTTATATTGTCTTATTTAGTTTCCTAATATGATTTGTTTCCTAATATGTTTAATATTAGTTTCCTAATATGATTTAGTATCCTATGACTATCACTAAGTGTTGTATCTTATGATTCTTGATGAATGTATTTTTATGTACACTCGGCTTATGCACTAAAGACAAATTCCTTGTGTGTCCAATCACACTTGGCCAATAAAGAATTCTATTCTATTCTCCAATGGGTACATCAGACCAACATATTTTTAAGGAAGCTGCCCTACCTATTAGGTAATGCAGTTTCTTATTGGACATTTATATGGTAGATCAGGCCAATCAGATTTTGGGATGGACAAATCCAACCACAGGCTAAAAGTTCTATAATCATTGAGCAAATCAACAAGGTTCATTACACGAAGAAGAATGTTACTTCATGGTCATTCTGTATCCATTAGGATTCTTCTGAATAAAAATGTCTAATACAAAAGATACCAAGGCATTCTGTCAATCATTGGTGAGGCTTTCATGGGCATCATCCAGCTATGTTTCCAGAAACAGTGGGAACAGACAATTAGAGCACAGCAAGCTGGTTTCTGCCTAAACTGAGGACATTATGATGAGATTTTCATCACCACACAACTCACAGCAGAAAAAATTCAATGTGGCAGATGGGGAGATATTATTTTTCTTGATTTTCAAGCAGACTTTGACAGTATACATTGGACGGTTTTATGGAAAGCACTGAAAAATAAACACATTCCCATTAAAAAATGTATGACAATGGCAAGAACCTTGTAGCGATTCCAGCAGCTGTGTGCACATCCAAAATGAACTTCCAGAGGAATTCCTAATTTGAACTGGTGCTAGATAGTGCTGCATCATCTTTCCTTTACTATTTAGTGTATGCTAGAAAGAACAATGTTTTGATGGCAGATATGGGATATTGTGCAATGAAACTTGCTTTATAATTGACCTCCTGTTCCTGGATTACAATGCCATATTTGCAGACAGTGGTGCAGAGATGCAGATACCTTGTAAGTCATCACAAATAGTGCCAATTCATATGGCCTGAAAATCAATGCCAACAAACAGAAATAACAATCTGTGTTTATCTCAATGGAGTCCAAATAGAGCAGGTTATCCAGCTCCAATGCCTTGAGTCATGGGCAGAAGAATAGAAAAACAGCATAACACCAGACATAAACAGCAGCTTTTGCCAGACCATTGCTTTCTATGGATCATTAAAGTGATGTCTGTGGAAGAGATGAAGCATTTCAACGAAAACAAAGATATGGATCTTTTGGGAAATAGTCCTGCAAGTCTTGCTATAGAAATCTAAAATATACAATCTGTTAAAAGCAGAGCTAAATAAACTGAATGTTTTTCCTCAGGCCTATTGAAGTTATATTGGGAGTCTCCCTGCATGATCATCTCTAGATGGATACCATCAATCCACTGTGCAGTGAACAACTTGCAATTGAGGATGAAATATAAAAAGTGCAGATTAAAATGGTTTAGGCTTGTATGCAGAACTGATTTTCTTACAAGAGTACAGTAGAGAAAGAGGCTTTATCATAGAAGGCCCAACAAACAGTGCCTAAGAAAATAAGAGCAAAGCAAAGTGAACATGATTTGAAAAACCTAAGGCTCAGTTTGAATGATGTGAAACAAATTACCCCAATGAGAAAACATGAAAAGCTACATATATGTAAGAATATATACTGTAAACATTATCATGATTGGACTGTATGCGAATATAGATTACAATGTATAGAGTGATAAATGTAATAGAGTGTTATGGTACAACTATGAAAACAATAGTTATAATTATGATGTACAATACTATGTATTTAAAAGAGACTGTATGACTATGAGAATAATGGTTATAACCAGGGTGTATAATACAATGTATATCTAAAAAGGACTTGATATATCCAGTACACTTCCATTGCAAAACTGTAAATGTCATGTACATTAAAGGAAAATGTACAATAAAAATATGTAAAAACAAAAAACAAAACATGAAAAGCTCTTATAAGAAATATCTGTGGTGCAACAGCAATCACAGTCATATACTGAGCCCAAGGTCAGCCCTTGTCAGGAACAAAGAAGATGCATCTCATATTTTAAGTTTAGAATCTGCGTATATTATATTTTAAACACAGGTAGTGCTCGATTTATGACCATAAGGGAGCCTGCCTATTATAGACATACGTTATGAGAGTCATAAAGTGTTCATCACATGACCAACCAGATTTTACAACTGTTGTTGTTAAATAAACCGATTGTTCACTTAGAGTATTTTTGCCCAAAACTGGAAGTAAATGCTGGTTTTCAGCAAAAACAGTGTAAATTGTCATAATGTAACCATAGGATATTGTGAATGGCCATAAATGCAAGCCAATTGCTAAGCACCCAAAATGTGATTATATGACCATGGGGGGAACAGCCATCAGAACTTCAGAAGTGAGTCATAATTATCTTGGGGGGAGTGGGGTGGAATCCATCATAATTTCACTCTTAAGTGACTCATCAAAGACTACCAGTATATTAATATTTCATTTTGCAATCACCCATCTCTATTCCTGTATATCTAGCATTATTTTAACTGGATTATTCACAAACTTGTATTAGTCAAACTATGATTGATGGGTCTGCATCAGCATATTCTGATATACATTTAATGATCTTCTCAACTTTTGTTTCCCTTGATAGCTCTTCTAGAAATAGAACATGTTGTTTAACCTTCCATCTCTATGTCCATATACTAGTAAAACTTTCGTCCTTATGACCTTTAACTGGGCAAATGCTGCATCCCAAGACAACAATTTTTGAACCAAAGTACCTTAAATGGGCTAGCCGACAGAATGTGTCAAAAATCCAGGACCTATGACTCCCAAAGAAGTGAAATTTGGGGAAGTTGTTGCTGTTTCGGTGCTAGCAGCTGCTGCAGCACAGCTTCTGCCATAACGTAATCTTTATTTTCAACATTTCATAACACTTTTCCAGCCAGTCTCTCCATCCCTTTGTACCTCTCCCATATAGCAACAGCCATTTCCCTGCCTGTAGGGCAGGAAAGGGAAGGGAAATCAGATGTCACTGTTTTTTTGCCCTTCTTCTTAGGTAAGGAAGCACTTCTGAAACAATGACTCGATAGGTTGTCTAGGAATACCATAAAGGGCATGTGTTGCTTTTGAAACAACCTGCTAAAAATGCTTGCTGCAACATGCCAGTTCTTTGTGGAAGTCAGCACTGTAGAAAGAAGCAGATCCCTTATCTAGAGCAACTTAAATTATGTTTTAGAAATATTTATTTTTTTGAACATAGACAATAAGTTTCAAATATGTGTATGTGTAATAGTAGCATATGGTAAAGTTGCTTTCATGAACTCTATGAAATTATGGCAAATTCAATCTGAAAAATTTGGAAATTCTAAAAGGAGCAACTCAGTACTCCTAAAAAGTATCAGGTTGGAGGAAAACTGTAGAAAAGAGCTGCTTGGGATCCAGAATACCGCAAAATTCTCCACTGTGTCAGGATTCCAGCGATTGCCCTAATTAAATCATAAGCCTTGAGCCAAACTTCAAAAAAACTTCAAAGAATTCATTAGGAGTGGCATACTGGCATGATCTGTATGAAGCTGATTCCGGCATACATAATTACAGTCACCTGTGACCCTGCTTCCCCCTCCTCCCTGAGTGTGCCATAAATCGGTTTTTCCAATTAAGCACATACACAGGCTAGGTGTCATCCATCACATCTCCAATTAAACTTTTTCATGGGCAAAAGCTTCAGCAGCTTAGCTACCATCTTTTTAAAGATAAAGTTGAATGTGCTTCTAAATTCATTTGCCGTATGCTTCTCCAGTCTCTCCTCCCCCCCCCACCCTCTTTCTTATGACAACTTGGAAACAAGTGTAGGAATATTTTACAAGTTTGACAAACTGTATGGAAACTGTCTAACGTTGACAATACATCTAAACTGACCATGAACATTTTTTTTAAAAAAATATCCTTTTGCTTCTCCCCTTCCACCTTGCCATACAGTTTTCTATTTCTCTCATTTTCCCCCAGCTGTCCTCTTCCCCCATTTCCTGAGCTTCATTTACTGCTGCTTTATTCTAAAGAGAAGTCATTATTTGAAGATGACACATCCAAGCACAAAGGCTGAGTCATATTGTTCGAATGAGTGAGATTATGACTTAGAAAAGACAGATTTTTATTTGGAGCTCATGGCATGTGCAATTCTCTTCTATAGAAAGAAACAGGTGGGTGGGGAGGGTCATGCTAAAAAGGTGTTCATACAAAATAATGGCAGGTTTTAAAAGGGCTTATAAATCTAACTGGATTAGTAGCTTGAAAACAAGCACATCACATAGAGTGAATGTAAAGATATCAATGGTGCTGGTGGTCGTGGTAATGATAGTGAGACAAAGTTCTCACCATCATTTACATTAAAGTTGGAGCTGGTATAGTTCCTGGTGCATTTAAACTATGCTCATTACTTAATTTGCGTTAGTTAATAACATTACAATTGTATTTGTAATTATATCTTTATTACATGGATTTTTTACATTTAATTTTCACTACAGTTTTATGCTTGCCACAAGCAACCTTGCATGTCGTTTTCAGTGAAAAAACAGCTATAAATAACCAGATGATACGTACTTGATCTGGAATTTCTGCAACACTGAAGGTGACAAAATGAGGCTGAATCATAACTGAATAAGAACAACTACAAGAAAATTGCTAAGATATTGATGGAATGTATTTTAAACTGGAGTGCAAGGAATCCTGCCCTTCATGTGTTTAGGCTAATTCGGTCCATGCTGCCTGTCAGAATAGGAAGAATATGGACTTTGGTTATTGTCATAAAGTTATGTTATAACCTATTTTGATGTCCAATATAATGTCAGTCTCGTAAACTCCAGGTGATATATAGGAATTGAAGATTTTAACATTAATTTACCTATCTGAAACTCAACATTCCATATCCCACTTCTTAACTAAAACAAAATCCAATCTAAAGTCATGAACTGGTCCCAATATCCTAACAGAAACAAAATTGGTCTGACATCAAAAAATATAAAACTTAAAAATATTCAAAGATGTTAGATTTTTAGAGATGTCAGAAAAAATAAATGGCAAAATAAAGAAAGACAGGTCCTTCAGTTATGTACAAAAGAGGATGGGAAACAGAATAGCAAATGATCTGTGAAAATAGTAAAAGGTAAACCAAATAACAAAGGAAGAATTTGATAAGTTCTGTTGAAAGTTTCATATCATTGCTTCAATTTAGTGGAGGTTAAATTGAAGCACCTCCTTAAAATGGCTTCACAAAGCAATGTCCTCCTGTCCACCATTTCCAAATACAAAATAAAATAGCTTTATTGCTTTACTTCACCTCATTTCTGATTCTTCTTCTGCCTACTGGAAATGCCAATCAAAACGTTGAAGCACTATGAAGCATCTGGTCAAGGATTGCTTGAAAAAAAAATGCATTGCAATTTTATTTTCAGGAGGAAAATTGTGTCAGCACTGTAGCATGAAGCACTTTGTGAAAGGGAATCTCAACCACCAACCAGAATTTTACAGTTCAATTTACATTGTGACTTATTCTTCTCTGATAAGACAATAGACATTCTACTAAGCAACTAAATATATTTCAAAACATGATTCTGTAGGGATTCTCAGCAGTGGTGGGATTCAATTTTTTTTACTACTGGTTCTGTGGGCATGGTTTGGTGGGTGTGGTGCGGTGCGGTGCAGTGTGCCTTGGTGGGCGTGGCATGGCAGGCATGACAGGGGAAGGATACTGTAAAATCTCCATTCCCTGTCCCGGGGGATTTTACTGCAAAATCCCATTCCCTCCCCACCACACTAACCTGCTTTCCATTCTCCTGTGCAGGGCAACAAAAGAAAACCCAGCCAATCAGCTGGGACTCGGGAGGCAGAGAATAGATCAGGGCGAGACCAGTCAGAGGTGATATTTTCTGGTTTTCCAAACTACTCAAAATTTCCACTACCGGTTCTCCAGAACTGGCCAGAAACTGCTGAATACCACCTCTGATTCTCAGTCATTCAGGTCATAGTTTTCCCAAAGGTGCTTTTTCAGGAGACAACTGGACTTTCTTTCTTTTTTCTTTGAAGATATTCCAAACCAAGAAAAAGGAAGATCCAGATAACAAAAAAATGACTAAATTTGTTTAGTTTACTTTATTGTCACTGCACCTCATGCAATGAAATTAAATACCGTCTTCAGTTTACATTATGCCAATGAAAACACACACATCCTTCACATTCTATACATTGAATTGAAAACCCCTGATATTGCATTAATATTGCACTATACAGTAGAATTCAATAGAGTTACTGTCCTGGGATAGAAGCTGTTTTTCAGCCTATTTGTCCTTGTGTTTATTAGCCTGTACTGTCTGCCAGATGGTAATAGTTGAAAAAAAGTGTTCCCAGGATGAGATGGATCTCTGAGAATGTTTTGAACTTTCTTAAGGCAGCAGGAGCTATAAAGCTCTTTCAAAGAGTGAGAAGGCAACCAATGATCTTATGGGCAATGACGTTAACCCTCTGGAGTGTTGTCCTATTTGCCATCGTGCAATTGGCAAACCATACACAGGGGCAGTTAAGATACCTTCTATGGTGCAGTGGTAGAAGGTCATCAGCAGTTTTTCATTCAGCTGTTTTCTGAGAAGTCTCAGGTAGCATAATCTCTTCTGGGTCTTTTGATCAGTGCTGCAATGTTAGCAACCCAGGACAGGTCCTCTTTTATGGTTACACCAGAAATTTAAAACTGGCCACTTGTTCCAATCAGTCTCCATTGATAAGCAAGGGCTGGATGTCTGATCTGTTCCTTCTGTATTATATATTATATGGTCACAAGCCACAGTCATCCCCATCTTAAAAAAGGGAGACCCCAGCCTAGTTGAAAATTACAGACCAATCTCCTTATGCTGCGTCACCTGTAAAGTCATGGAATCAATTATTAACCAATCTCTTATCCTCCACTTAGAGACAAACAACCTACTCTCTAATAAAAAATTTGGTTTCATAAAAAAACTATGCTGCAATCTGCAACTCTTACATTGCAAAAACATATGGACTACAAACTCGATCAGGACAAAGCAATAGACGCAATCTACATAGACTTCTATAAAGCCTTTAATTCAGTGGTACACGACAAACTACTCCTGAAACTAAAATCTTATGGTATCTCTGGACACCTGCATAACTGGATAGAAGCATTCCTGTCAAACAGACAACAAATGGTCAAAATTGGGAGCGTCCTATCAAATTCTGTACCTCTCAACAGTAGTATCCCCAAGGCAGTGTTCTAGGACCAATTCTCTTCATACTCTACATAAAGGACCTCTGTGATCATATTAAGAGCAACTGTGTTCTCTTCGCTGATGATGTAAAGCTATTCAACACTACAGACAATACTGCTATCCTTCAAAAAGACCTCAACTATGTATCAGAATGGTCAGACAAATGGCAACTTCAAATCTCAACAAATAAATGCTCTGTCTTACATATTGGCAAAAAAAAATCAGAAAATAAAATACAGGCTGAATAGTCAAGACCTTGTTGATGATCCAAACTCTGTCAAGGATCTTGGAATATTCATCTCTAATTATCTAAGTTCTAGAGCCCACTGTAACTACATAGCCAAAAAGGCATTAAGAGTTGTTAACCTAATCCTACGTAGCTTTTTCTCTGATAATATCACACTACTAACTAAAGCATACAAAACATCTGCTAGACCAATAGTCGAATACAGCTCATCAGTCTGGAACCCACATTACGTATCTGATATTAACACAGTTGAGAAAGTCCAGAAATATTTCCCAAGAAGAGTTCTCCACTCCTCTACTCTTGCAGAATACCTTATGCCACCAGACTTGAAATTCTAGACCTAGAAAACCTAGAACTACGCCACCTTCCATCCGATCTAAATATAGTATATAAAATCATACATTGCAATGTCCTACCTGTCAATGAATACTTCAGCTTCAACCATAACAATAGAAGAGCAAACAATAGATACCAACTCAAGGTTAATCGCACCAAATTTGATTGCAGGAAATACAGCTTCAGCAACAGAGTGGTCAATGTCTGGAATACTCTACCTTACTCTATGGTTTCTTCCCCAAACCCCAAAAACTTTAACCTTAGACTGTCTACTATTGACCTCACCCCTTTCCTAAGAGGCCTGTAGGGGGCGTGCATAAGCGCACCAACGTGCCTACCGTCCCTGTTCTATTGTTTCTTTTATTTTTCTTTTATGTATCCATGTATTCATAACTATGTTTTTACTTATAACTATTATCTTGTAAGCAATTGACAAACCAAAAAAAATAAAAATAAATAAAATAATACTCCACTAAAAGCTCCTTGGTCTTATTTGTGTTGAGGACCAAGCTATTGTCTCCACACCATGAAAGCAACTGGTCCACCTCATCTCAGTAGCAGACTCATCCCCCCCTGGAGATGAGTTCCACCACTGTTGTATCATCTGCAAATTTAGTAATAGTATTACTAGTGTGAGTGGGGATACAGTCCACATAAAGAATATAGAGTAAGTGACTCAGCATGCAACTCTGTGTTGTACCAGTGTTAAGAATAAGGGTTGAAGAGATATGACTACCTGACCCTTTGTGACTGGCCAGACAGGAAATCCATAATCCAAAGGCAGACTGAATAAGAAAGTCCAAGGTCCAGAAGTTTAGACACTAGTCTATGTAGGAGAATTGTATTAAATTTAGTAGAACTAAAATCTACAAAAAGCATCCTCACATAGCCCCCCCCCCTCACACACACACTGTTCTAGATGAGTCAGAGCAGTGTGAAGAGTGATGGCTACAGTGTCCTCTGTAGATCTATTGTCATTGATATCTGAGAATATTCTAGAATAAATTATAAAGATTGAGTTGAAAGTGATACAGTAATCACTTTATGATAAAAAAGAAGATGAAATACTTGTGTATTACAATGTCAAATATGGACTGTATTTTATTTCAAAATAATTATATTAAGACATGGAATGAAGTTTTAAAAGATACATTGAGATCCCAAAAATTCAGTTGTTATTGTTGGAGAGAGTTTTAAGATTGAGGTGAATGTTTTTGCTCAGTATGTTATTTTTGTTTCAGAGAATACCTGTTTTGACAATTGATCTGGCAACCATTTAAATCATGAAAGAAAGATATAATGTACCTACAGTAAATTTGTGTGGCAAGGAAAGAAATCATACTTAATATAAGACATTACAAAATGTAAAAGAAATAGGATAGGAGAATTTTTTCTACTTGAAATTATATTTTGCAATTTGCTGTTTAGTTTGGATGAGAGTGGACATTGCTGAAAAATAGAAGGTTTTTGGAGTTAGAACATGACTTGTGATTTGGGTGGCCTGGACACTTATGATACAATAAGACTAATGTGTTTTTTAGAAAACATTTTGTTATATCTGCATTTTGTTATATACTGAGAATATAGATGTAAATGCATGTTGTTCCCCAAAAATACTTTTGTGGTTCTCAGTATAACAGAAATGATAAGTAAACACAAATGTAGAACATTGTGTCATATTAGAATTTTGTCAAGAACAATGTAAAATAAAATCAAGAGAAGATCTGGTGGTAAAAAATATACACTTGTCAATGGTTCTCTTGTGTACAATTATTAGAAAGTTTTGAAGTGGAAAAAAAGATGTTTTGGTTTTGAACAGTTTAAGACTAAATTTGAAACAGAACTGTATATGAACATGTTTCTGCTAAAATGTATACATTTTTCTAAGAAAGATATATGCATTTCCACTGAGCTGTCTCCCCATTCCAAAAAATCTCAGAACATGTTCCAAATGCTTTTTTTCCCAGAATGACTAATGCTATTTCACTTCCAGAAAATTCAGTCATAATTCACAAGTTGAATAGAGGAATATTTGGTGATTAATAATCGCCTACTAAACACTGATGCTTCTCTGATATATGTTTATGACTCAACACATGTTCTTCAACTATGTTAGACTAAATAGCATTCTTTAAGTCTATTGTTATTGCTATTTATTGATAATTATATGATAGTTATCTTGAGCTGAACACACAACATTGCATATTATAATTAGGAAAAATAAGGAAGGAAACTATGAACACCAAAGCAGGGTACATAGTATGTTTTTGGCATGAAAAATATATAAAAAAAAGAATAGAACAAAAAGTAATAGTAATCAGAAGATGATACTGAGCCTTCTTCATCTCTGATTGGATGGTAGGGAATGGAATGGTTTATATGAGCTGAAGAAGCTTTTTAGATGAGAAGCTAAATGTCTTCGAAGAAAAACAAGAAAGTCCAGTTGCCCCTTGAAAAAGCATTTTTGACACTGGATGACTGAGAATCTCCGTAGAACATACATTCACTTTGGGATGAATACCCTTCAAACGTTGTTGGAGAATGAATGGATTTCAAGAAAAATAACAGACTATAGAATCCATTTGCATTTCAGTCTGAGCTAAAGACAACAAAGAATCATCCCCAACAGTCTGCAGCTGTGTTCAACTGTGAAGAACACAGGGCAGAAAACATCCTACAAAAAACACAGTTCCACAACACAGTCTTTTCAGCAGCTGCCTCTCTTTTTCTTCCTTTCTTTCTCCCTTGCTTTCTCCCTTTCTTTCTTTCTTTCTTTCTTTCTTTCTTTCTTTCTTTCTTTCTTTCTTTCTTTCTTCCTTCCTTCCTTCCTTCC
>BHEV01049405.1:295-15062 GCA_004319985.1 Emydocephalus ijimae | reverse complement strand
TCTTTCTTTCTTTCTTTCTTTCTTTCTTTCTTTCCTTCCTTCCTTCCTTCCTTCCTTCCTTCCTTCCTTCCTTCCTTGCTTGCTTCCTCCCTTCCTCCCTCTCTCTGTCTCTCTCTCTCTCTCTCACACACACACACACACAAATACGTGCACAAACAGACACACATTTCATACATGATTAGTAATATTAACATTTATCTGGGGTAATAAAGCAAAATAAAATATAAATGTTTTAAATGTTAAGAAGATCTATATTCAAATATCAATGTTTAGGCCATCTAACTGTTGAAGTGCAGCATCGTTTATATTAAAAAATAACCATAGACTGTATATGCCCTCAGTTTACAGCTGGTCACAATGTGGTCTACAGTTTGACATACCCACAGACATTTGTGTGTTTAAAGACTTGTACTGCTGACAGACCAAACTTTTACATTTTACATTTTACATTCATGTTAAGTTTGAACTAGAGCAATATGCGTGTCTAAATTTGGGGAAACATTCAAATATTTCTCATATTCAAAGAACTAGTGATTGAAAAAAATCTTTCATTGTTTCCAGCAATCGATTATAAAAAGTTGTAATTGAGAAATAACATCTGATGAGATAATCAGCTCTAAAACTGTTTTGCCTGAATTAACTTGGAGAGGGGAAAGGAAAAAAACTTCAGGACTTAAAGCATTAAGAATGTTGTACCCTACTGAATGCATTCCAGATAGGAATTGCAATTCTCCCATTCTACACTGTAGGTTTTCCTTGATTTATAACCGTATTTGAGCTCCAAATTATAGTTGTGAGGTACTGTGGGCGTTAAGGGGTTGCCATGTAACTGCACCTAAGTTCATGACTTTTTTGCATTGGTTATTAGAGTAAACAGTGCAGTTAAATGAATGCTGCTCTATATTTTTTTTTATTTATTGTATTGTATTGTATTTGGTTTGTCAATTGCTTATAATAGGTATAATATAAAATATATATATATAAATATATATAATAATAAAGACAATATAAGATAATAGGAATAAATAAAAACATAGTTATGAATTCATGGATACATATAAAAAAAATAAAATATTAAGCTAAACCATGATATCCAGTAGGTATTTCTTGCCAGAAAGCAGAAGGAAACGTTGAACAAAGAAGATTAAAAACATTTTCATAGATCTACAGAAGAACATAGGAGAAAAAGCAACTTGTTCCCCATCACTTTGATTAATTTAGAAAGGAACAATACTGGTGTCAAAGGAGATATGTGGAAAATGTGAAAGTGAAGGCAACAATTTGCGCAAACATTTGGGCAAGCGAAGAAAAGACAGCAGGGAAGGGAAAGGAAATATAATTGTTAAGATTCAAATATTTCATGCTTTTATCTTTTCCTCATTTCACCTAATCTTAACCCAGCTAGGATATGTGAGGTTTAATTTTGGTTCATCGAGATAATGTCGCAAAGCAGATATTGCTCGTTGTCATATTTGCTACATGTCCACATTACTTTGGAGCAATCAGGTCTTCTGTTAAGTTTTGAGCGTGGGCGCAAAGAATGGAGACGAGCCGGTGTAACCGTGAACTTCAAAACTCTTTATTAACATGGTGTAACAGCTCAGCTCTATGGCTGAAACGGCCTCCTTTATATAGGTAAGTTCTTACGTATTTAACTAATGAAAACACAAGGAGCACTTGCTCCGTTAACCAATAGGAGAGGCTCGTTAATAGCCAATCAGATTCTCCTCAACGGACCAATCCAATGTCGCTATTATCAGCCAATCAGAAGTCCAGGGCCAGAACCCTGCACTTTACTTCAAGCTCTCAATAATCTTTATTAAACACATTTATTCATTCACAACACCCCTTCCCCCCAGGTTCCGTTTAAGGAGTGCGGTCACGTAGTCTTTGAGGTAGGCAGGTTGTTTTGTTTGTCTATTTGATTTCTGTTGTACTCCCGGTATTTGGCTACAGTCTTGTTGGGTTAGGACGTTCTCTGGTGAAAAGGGTGCCTCTAGTTCTGCATTCAAACTTTCGTTGTCGCTAATGTTCTGGGCATCTCCCTGAGGTGAGCTCACCCCCATCTCCAATCCTTCTACACGTGTTGCCTCTGCGCGGTCATCACTTCCGCTTAAGCTTTCTGCTGTTTCAAAATCATTTTCCTCAGTATCTCCTCCCCCCTCAGTTTGGAAGTCAGGGGACTCAGAGATCCCTGACTGTAGCCTTGAACGCAGCTGATCAATATGGCGCTTCCATATTCTATAGTCACGACATTTCACGCAGTACAATCTGGGGCCGGTTACTTGGACCACAGTTGCCTCGACCCACAACAGATCGCCCGAAAAGTTCCTAGTGAAAACCAAGTTGCCTACCTGGAAGTTACGGCATCTCCCGCTGGATCCGTGTGGTTTCTCAGGTTCATACGATGGGTGCAGACGGTCGAGGTGGGAGCGGAGCTTCCGCCCCATCAATAACTCAGCGGGAGTCTTGTTGGTGACGCTGTGTGGAGTGATATGCTGTAAAAGGAGTATCCGGTTAATCTTGTCTTGGATATTGCCATAGTCCATTTTATGTAAGGTTTTCTTGACAAATTGTACTATGCGCTTGACCCTTCCGTTGGCCGCAGGATGCACTGGCGAAGTCAGCGCATGGTGAATACTGCGGTCTGCCAGGTACTGTTCAAAAGACAGTGCGGTAAATTGGGGCCCGTTGTCGGATACCAGAACGTCTGGTAATCCGTGTGTTGTAAATAGTCTGTCTAGTTTCTTGATGACCGCTTCGGTTGTTGTATTTCTCATCTCGTGGATTTCAAGCCAGTTCGAGTAGGCATCCACCATTAATAAGAATGTGTGGCCTTTGGTAGGTCCCACAAAGTCCAGATGAATACGGGACCATGGTCCCCTCGGTGTTTCCCATTCGGTCGGGGTTGCTTTCGGTGGGGCGTTGCTTACTTCTTGGCATTTGTGACAAGCTTTTACCCAAGTCTCGATCTGCTTGTCGATGCCCGGCCACCACACGTAGCTACGTGCGAGGGCTTTCATGTGCACGATGCTGGGGTGGCCATCGTGCAAGGTTCTTAGTATCGCTTGCTGTAACTACTCTGGGACAATGACTCTATCTCCCCAGATAATGCAGCCCTTCTGGGAAAACAGTTCCGTTTGTCAATTCTTGAATGGGTCGTAGTCGTCAGGTATCTGGTCCAATGGCCATTTGCGCTCGACCCAGCTGAGGACTCGTGCTAAAATGGGGTCGCATTTCGTTTCCATCGCGATATCTTGGGCTGTTAGTGGTGGTGTTCGATCTGCAGAGTTGTAACTGTCGGAGCGGGGTCATCAATGGTCTCTGGAAGCGGTGCGCAGCTTAATGTGTCGGCGTGGGGAATGGCCTTCCCCGGGCGGTGTTGCAACTTATAATTATATGCAGCCAAGAATTCTGACCAGCGAGTCATTCTGGGGGATAATATATAAGGTGTTGGCCTATCTCCCGCTATTATTCCCAGCAAAGGTTTGTGGTCAGTCACTATAGTAAAGGCTCGGCCATACACATATTCATGAAATCTCTTAACAGCAGACACGATAGCAAGGGCTTCTTTATCAATTTGACTGTAATTGTGTTCTGCTTTTGAAAGCGTCTTTGAGAAATAGGCAACAGGGCCTTCACTACCGTTTGGCAAAATGTGGCTCAAAATGGCGCCGACTCCGAATGGTGATGCATCACACGTGACCGTTAAAGGCAAAGTCTCGTTATACTGCATCAACACAGCATCAGAAATCAATAATTTTTTTACATTTCGAAACGCCTGCTCCTCTTTGTGTCCCCATACCCAGGTTGCTTTTTTGTCCAACAAATGATGTAGGGGTTCGGCTACGGTTGCTTTGTGAGGCAGGAAAACATTATAAAAATTGATAAGACCTAGAAAAGCCTGGAGGTCGGCCTTATTCCGGGGTTTTTGGGCGTTTTTATTGCCCTAAGTTTGCTATCGGTGGGGTGAATGCCATGACTATCAATTAAATATCCTAAAAATTCTACACGATCCGTGCATAATTGACACTTGTTTTTTTTAACTTTAAGACCTGAGTCTTTAAATCTCTGGAGAACCAACCTCAGGTGAACCTTTAGTATTTTCCGAGTCAGGGCAGCGATTAACACATCATCAAAATATGGGACGACGCCTTTTATCCCTTGTAATAGTCTTTTCATCAAACTTTGAAAGATTCCTGGGGCTCCGCTCACTCCGAACTGGAGTCGGTTACATTTAAACGCACCTCGGTGTGTAATGATCGTTTGGGCCTCTGCCATTTTTTTGTCAACAGGCAGTTGTTGGTATGCCTGGGCTAAGTCTAGTTTAGTGAAGACTTTTCCATCCCCCAGGGAAAGGAGGAGGTGTTGCACCACTGGTACCGGGTAAGCGTTTTGTTGAAGGGCGTGGTTCAGGGTGGCTCGGTAGTCCCCACAAATTCTTATCGATCCATCCGGCTTGATGGGTGTCACGATTGGGGTTTCCCAGGGAGAGTGATCGGTTGGTTCTAACACACCCTGGGCTATTAATTTATCAAGCTGTTCGTCAATCTTTGGTTTAAGGGCAAATGGAACTCGACGAGGCTTAAGGCGGATGGGGGCTATTTCGGGACTGAGGTTAAATGATATCGGGGTCCCCTTGTACTCACCTAGTTTTTCTGCAAAGACGTCCTGGAATTCTTGGACAAGGTCCTCTTCCCAATCGCTGCTGCAGATTCGGTGAATGCCGGCTGCTTCAATTCCGAGTGGAGCGAACCATTGGAGGCCTAACAGACTAGGCCGATCCTTGTCGATTACAGTCAGGGGTAGGAATGCTGTACGGTTCTTAAACGATACCCGGACTCGGCTGGATCCAATGACTGGAATTCGAATTCCCTGATAGTCTTTGAGTATGAGTCTTTGGAATCTGAGGTCTTGCCGCCGGACAGTAGGGATGAATTGCCTGAGGGTCTTCCAGGAAACCATCAAAAGGGACAATCCTGAATGGACTTCCATCAGGCAGGGCTCGTTCTCAATGGCCACTTTCACTCTGATCTTCTTGGCATCAAGAGAGGAGGCGTGACCGATCGTGATAGTTTGGTGAGCCTCTTCTCGCTTCGTTGAGTGGTTTTGGGGTTTGTTTCTGTAGGAGTGGTTGTTCCATTGGTGATTCATGGGTTCTCGCTTTGCAGGACGGCTTTCTGTCAGTTGGCGATAGTTAGCCCCTCTTGAGGGCTGGCTGGGTCTTAGCTTGCTTCTACAGACCCGTCCGATATGGCCTCTTTTCCCACACACATGGCAGAGCGCGTCAAGGAATTTGCATTCTGATTGGGGGTGGCTTGCCCCACAACCAGCGCATTGGTGCTGAGATCTCTAGCGTTGGTCTCGTTCAGACCGAAGTCGATGGACCTCTTCTTCGTCGCTGTCTGACGATGAGTCGAGGTCCTCATGGTGGGCAGTTAGTAGCTGTCCTTCTGACTGAGGTGAGATTTCGCGGGCCAGTTGTCGAAGCGGGGCGTGGGTGCGGCGCATTTGGGCAGCCGACTTCCTGGTTGCTTCTGCTGCTGTAGCTTCAGTAATGGCATCTGCAAGGCTGATGTCGCCTTTTGCCATCAGCTTGCTTTGGATATGCGGTGCATCTAGTCCCAGAACTATTCTTTCTCTCAGGGCTTCTTCGAGGTCAGCAAACCCACATAGGCCTCCCAGATTCCAGAGTTCCGCTATGAAATCAGCAACACTTTCATCCTTCTGCTGACTTCTCTGGTAAAATTCATGCCTTCTAACGAGCGTTGGCACGATCGGTGCATAGTGGGCCCTCAGTAGGGGTTCGAGGACGTCCCAGGCCATAGACTTTACTTCTGCCGGTTTCGCTAGTGCCTTGGCCATCTTGAATACGGTCGGCCCTCAATGAGTTAGGAATACTGCCCGTTTCTTCCCGGTAGTTGCATCCTTCAAATTGTTGGTCTCCAGAAACATCTGGAAACGATCCATATATGAGTCCCAGTCTTCTTGGGCCGGGTCGAATGGAGCGGGTGGTATAACATCGCCGGACATGGTTCCGCCATTGTGCGTTTCAGTCACGTGCTCGGTTATCGATCTTTGTTGTTCAGTCAGCTCTGATGTCTCCACATCCCACCCTCGTCGCCAGTGTTAAGTTTTGAGCGTGGGCACAAAGAATGTGGACGAGCCGGTGTAACGGTAAACTTCAAAACTCTTTATTAACATGGTGTAACAGCTCAGCTCTATGGCTGAAACGGCCCCCTTTATATAGGTAAGTTCTTATGTATTTAACCAATGAAAACACAGGGAGCGCTAGCTCCGTTAACCAATAGGAGAGGCTCGTTAATAGCCAATCAGATTCTCCTGAACGGACCAATCCAATGTCGCTATTATCGGCCAATCAGAAGTGCAGGGCCAGAACCCTGCATTTTACTTCAAGCTCTCAATAATCTTTATTAAACACATTTATTCATTCACAACATCTTCTACCACCAATTCTGCCTGATAGGTTGAAATGCATGCTCCAGTCCTTTTCAACCCCCTTGTATTCCATGTGTTATTAGGAATATCTGTGGTACAGAAGAGTCCATTCTTTGCAAAAGATCCCTGATAGAGATGAAAAGATTTTTTAAGATACTTTTATGCTGGTACTTGTCTACACAATCCTTTTGATGTTACTGGTGTCACTTCTTAGCGCAGTTTCCTCTGTCAAGTGATAGAGAAGGCCGCTTTTGATGTAAAGAGGAAATGGCAGTTTCTCCAAGCTGCAGTCCAGAGTTTCTTTCTCTCTATCCCATTCCATCTTTTGCAAAGCGTGTTGGTACAGAAGCCAGAGGATACTTGAGAACTGGCAGTTCTAATATAGAGATTTATCTATATCTGTCTGTCTATCTATACAGACCGGGGGGGGGGATGAGAGAGAGAGGGAGGGAGAGAGAGAGAACATATGTGGTGTAACAATTGTATTGAAGTTGGATAACACACAATATAGTTTTGTTGGGTTCTTAGTTTCCCCTCAATACCCTCTACTAAAACCACAGCTTAGCGAAGGAAGGAAAGAGCTATAGCCATTAGCACTTCATTAAATTATCTCATTATACTACAGTGTAAAAACATGAACTCTTAGATTTCCCTTTTTATTATGCCCTTCTCTGTTTTGCAGGAAATTATGGTACAACAGTAGCAGATCAGTCATCAGATGCAGTGGACCTACCAAATTAATGTACTTTTTGAGAAGAATCGTGGAAATGGCAACTAGCATGTTTTCCATAATTGGTTAGTGACAGACCTGTGGAACTCTTGCTCTCATTGTTCTGATCATATGGCAATAGCATCAGCGATTGCACTGATTAAAATAACAGGTCTGGTGTCTCTTAAAAATCTAATGTCACTTCTGTATTTATGACTTCTCTGCCCATTCAGCTTCCTGATAAACACATTTTTGTGTTATTGCATTTCATTCTGGCAACACATCCTTAGTACAGAATACTTAAGTAGCTCAACTTGTCTGGCTGAAAGAGGCTAATTTAATTCCATACTATCTACTGTGGTTGATCACTTGCCTGATGGCCATTGTCTTCTCACAGCCAAAATGCTGTGATGTTGTGGAATGTGATCAAAACACTTGTTTAGATAGTTGGGGAAATCTTATATATAAACTGTGATAAATCATAGATATGTAACAGGGGGTTAATGTCATAGTTTTGATCCCAGAATCAGTTTTTGGTATAGAGAGAAGAGAATGTGTGAAGCAGAAAAATACGGAGAAGGGAAAGAAAGCTATGCTCTTTCATTGCAAACCTCCATTCAATGCAACTGCATCCTTGCCTGATTTAACACACTTGAATAAAACCTCAAGTCTGAATAAAGATTAAAGCATCTTGTTTTCATGAGCTCACTTGCAAGGCTTAGTTCCAAAATTAATCCCAGGAAGAAGAGCCAAGACAAGGCTATAAACATCTCCAGCATAGACAAGGACTCCTGGCAATAATTACATTTGGCCACCATTGCAGGTTTTCTGGGTGAAAGATTTATTTGTAGAAAGAAAATCAAATGGATGTAATAAGTTAACTAAAGAAGACAGGGCTCCAGGAGTCATTAAAAAGAGAGACCCATATATATCTATTATTTGTAATTTTTAAAATCATTAATAATTACTATTTATTAACTTATTAAAATGTATTTATTAAAATATGAAAGCTAGACTTTTGATACAGAATATCTTCTTTGTCCAGATGTTTTGCCAAACTCTTTATGAGACAATCATTCTCCTAGCAGCCTCAAGCCACAGGTAAATTTGAGGGATTAAAAAAAGGGAGCAGAAAATGCTAATTTATAATCCTCATCCTGCCTTGATTGGACCCAATTTTTCCTGGGGCAGGCTGTGTAATCAATGCAGTGAATTACTATAAACAATTTAAATGGTTTAGGCACAGCTGCTGCTTTGCCAATTTATATATAGAAAATAATAAGAAAGTGCCTTGGCAACATTCTTAAAATGAAAGGAACTGAAGCTAAAATTATAAAGGTTAGGAAAAGATTCCAACATTCACCTTGCAAATACTCTTTTGAATACTTTCCAAGAATCTTATTTGAATCTCAAAAGAGTTTTACCTACTGTTATTACTGTAACAATGCCCATTCATGTGGACTCTATTTATATGAAGAAGAAAAAGTTGTTACAGAGTGATAGAGCATATGGGTTGAATGAACCAAAAGTTTCCAGCAAAAGGCATGTTGTTCCTGTATTTAATAACATGATCGCTTCTTCAATCCCAGCTAATATGTATTAGCTGGGATTATATATGCACACGCACATGCACGCACACACAGAGATAGATAGATAGATAGATAGATAGATAGATAGATAGATAGATAGATAGTCCTCAACTTATGACCACAATTGAGTTCAAAATTTATGTTGCTCAGTAAGAAATTTGTTAAGTGAGTTTTGTCCCATTTTAGGACTTTTCTTGCCACATTTGTTAAATGAATCACAACAGTTGTTAAATTAATAACATAGTTGTTAAGTGAAACTGGTTTTCCCATTGACTTTACTTGTCAGGAGGTCACAAAAGGGGATCACATGACCCCGACACACTGCAATTGTCATAAATGTGAGTCAGTTGCCAAGCATCCAAATGTAAATCACGTGACCATGGGGATGCTGCAATGGTCATAAGTGTGAAATATGGTAATGTCAGTTTTTTCAGTGTTGTTGTAACTTCAGAGCAATTTCAATGTATTTCTTTATAGTATTTGTTACTTATTGATTACACTTGAACTATGAAATCTCTATAACTGAATGGTGATGCAGAGAAGCCATTGAATTAATATTAAGCAAGATCTTCATATAAGAATCATGTATGTGAAATGGGTAGTTACATAAATGAATGAAAATATGAAGAAAATCACCTCTTAAAATTTCAAGCCTTTTTAAATAGTTGTGTGGGTATGGGTGTGTGCATGCATTTTCTCTCTCTCTAGTTTGTCAATTAATAATTATCAACTTCTTTAATGAAGATCATTAATTGTAATTGAACCACTTCCGGTTGGTTGTAAATAAATGTCTTTCAACATCCCGGTTTAGAACTGAGGGAGAGAGAAATTCAATCAGTTTGTCTGATTAAAGGAAGATTAGAATCTAGATGTTACCACTCTTAAATTAAAAACATATTTTCTTTTTTTTTATACTCAACACTTCATAAGCAGAGGTGGCATTCAGCAGGTTCTGACCAGTTCTGGAGAACCAGTAGTGGAAATTTTGAGTAGTTTGGGGAACTGGAAAATCCCACCTCTGACTGGAGATTTTACAGTATCTTTCCCCTGCCATGCCCACCAAGCCATGCCCACAGAACCGGTAGTAAAAAAAATTGAATCACAGCACTGTTTATAAGGTGTGGTTTCTATGAAGGAAATATATATTTTAGTAACAAGCAGATGCTGCATGTTCAAAATATATAGATTATTGCAGAAGGCCTCACATATATTGTCAACATATCCAGATAATACTTGAAAAACATTCTGGTCAATGCTAATAATTCTAATTCAGATGGACCTGTTATTTTTTCCTTTGTTTATAGCATCAATATATTTGGGCAAGCAATAAATATAATATAAGACAACTTCCTAATCTGCCAATCAAATCAATGGTCAGTCTAGAGGCTAGACCAGCAAGTTCATGCTCTTAGATTGAGCTATGGTTCATCCTTAATTAATTTTTTTTCAAAGGGAATATTTTCAAAATTCAACATTTCAAAACCAAACCAAAAATATATAATGTGGACCTAAGTGAAGTCTTAAGACTTGTTTCAGATACTCTCTCCATCTCATTCCTGGCAGCATTGAGTCAAGAGCTGGGCTTCTTTCCAATTAATTTAAATCAGAGGAGTTTGTAAATGTAGACAACATAATGGCAACTACTGAAATCAATAGAAAGCATTTTAATCACATGAATTGTATTTTCAGAAATGGCAAGTTTGTTTGACAGTTGCATCCTGTTTTATGGCTATAAAACAGAATCAGACCAGAAAGTAGTCTGAATGTGCATGTAGTATTAAAGTAGTAGTATAAAATTTAGTGTTATACTATTATATTGCAAAATTGTACTATATGATACAGCATAGTGGTGTATAATAAATATATTTTGCAGCATAATATTTACTATAATACCACATAATATTAAAGGTGTGAATATAAAACCTCAGGTAGAATAGGTGAGACTTTTTTTAAAAAAAGGTCCCTTCCAAACTCTGTTAATTTGTTAATCTGTTTTCAGTTCTGCTCTGGGGTTTTAGGAAACCCTCTCTACTACATTGGGTTCACAATGATTGCAGAATGCAGCAAGAGTGGAAGTCCATTTCCAAATGTGGTCATGTGCATGTCCAATACATGTTATGAACTCTTAAAAATATTAGAGCTTCTTGAATTCATGATAAATGAACTCTTTTTTGTTTTTTTTAGAATTTTAGTAATTACAAAAATCAAAATAGCATTGCATTGGTAAGTAAAAGCAGAGAGTTTTTTATTGATAGGAGATGTTTCAGATTAGTGATTTCTGTACAGGTAATTCTCTATTAACGATATCACAATTGGAACAGCCTACTCAGTCGTTAAGAGAAATGGTCTCTAAATGAAATCACAATTTTCCTTATGATCTTACTTTACAAACATGCGAAGATTGAAAATGCAAGGAGTTTGATTGTAAAATTACTTTTTCATCACTGTTGTACCAGCAAATGGTCTATCAATGAGGTAGTTGCTAAAAGAGAATGAATTGTACTAGCAGAGTACTTCAGTGAAACAAAGGATTATATGCCATAAAAAATTTGGGGACTTCTTATAGCGATTTTTCAATAACATTATGAAAATCACACTTCCATCAATTAAACAGTTGAAGATTTAAAAAATAATGCTGTGTAATTAGAATAATTATAATTAATGCTAGCTTTTAAAGGTACATCTTTTAATTTCTGCACAATTTAACAATCTTAATTAACAAAACTAAAAGAAAAAAAGTACCAAGAATCTCAACCAGAATTTGGAAATGTTTGAATCACAGTATTTCAACCTGATTCCAATATTTGATATTTTTACCTTCAGTTAGCACATATACTGTACACTATAATATGTGGCTCAGTGGCTAAGATGCTGAGCTTGTCAATCAGAAAGGTTGGCAGTTCGGCGGATTGAATCCCTAGCACCATGGAGTGAGCTACTGTTACTTGTCCCAGCTTCTGCCAACCTAGCAATTTGAAAGCATGTAAAAATGCAAGTAGAAAAATAGGGTCCACTTTGGTGGGAAGGTAACAGTGTTCCATGCACCTTTGGCATTTAGTTATGCCGGTTACATGACCATGGAGACGTCTTCGGAGAGCGCTGGCTCTTCGGCTTTGTAATGGAGATGAGCACTGCCCCTAGAGTCGAAAACGACTAGCACATACGTGTGAGGGGAACCTTTACCTTTACTGTACTTGGACACCAATTTTCCAAACTGGGAACAATATAAAAGATGAAACTATTGTTTTGCAAAATAAAATAAGTTTTGAATCAGTAATTTTCAAAGTAAATTCAGTGATTCCATAAATATTCTGTAAATTCCAGATTTGAGTGAAATGTGACGGCACTTTTAATTTTAGCACCAGAAAAATACCAGGATCTGTTTTACTACTACCTGCTGGAATAGAAAAGGAGAGCTTCCATATGCTTTAGCAGTACATGCTGATCATGTAAGCTTTATAAAACTAAATAAGCCAAGGTCTGATTAAAACCAGAGATATGCACGTAAAATCTGCTCTTTGTTCCTATACAGTTTCTCACAGATTCATATTTCTTCATAAACGTGTGCACATATCCCTATAATTATGTACTCATTCACAGTACTCATAAATGATATTCTGAATGTATAACAGTAATAGAAAGAAGGTGCTGGGTAATGATTAAAGCACCAGGCTAGAACCTGTGAGACCATGAGTTCTAGTGCTACCTTATACATAAATACAACTGTGTGACCCTGGGCCAGTTCTTCTACTTCAGCCCTAGGAAACAGGCAGTGGCAAACCACTTCTTTAAAATATTGCCAACAAAACTGCAGGGATTGCTTAGGAGTCAAGACTAACCCTAAGGCATACAGAGAGAAAGTCACACATATCATTCTCAGTTTTCAGTCTTATAAAAATTCTCATAAACAAAATATCAAAATATCCATTATAGCAACTGATCAATACTTACTACTTCTATCCCTCTTTGCACAGCCCTTCAGTCTATAAATTTTTTTTGTCTTTTGTTTTTTTTTAAAAAACTTTACATTGCTTAGAATGTTCATAAGCATTCCATAAGCATTTGGCCTAATACCTAAGGCAGATTGATTTCAGTCAATCAATATAAGACTATCAGAGCCCATGTTAAAATGTGCCTTATTATAACTTATTTTAGGGTTCAAACAGTGCAATTAATTTTTAATTCCACTAATATTAATATTTAACATTGAGTTAATATTTAATCCTACATCAATGGGACACTGTAAATGCACCTCCTGCTCCAAGCCTCATCAGTCTCTAGGCTTCCACTATCCACATATACAATGGTGTATATATATCAAAGAGATCACTGTATGCAACACAGTATACATAATTATATTTCATTTTGCAAATTATTTTATATATTATTTTATAATATGAATATATACACATAAACGAAGAGCAGGTTCTGTTGTGTATACAGACAGTAATTTAATAAAGGTCTGAGCTTGAGGTAAAGTGCAGGGTTCTGGCCCTGCACTTCTGATTGGCTGTCAGGCAGCTCGACCAGGATTGGTCAGCTCTAATGGACCTGATTGGTCCTTAACTAAGAGTTCCTATTGGTTAAAAGAGCGAGCGTTCCTAGTTCGTTATTGGTTGAATCATACAAAAGATGCCTATATAAGGCAGAGTTAACCGTTGTTGTTATGCTAGTCACAATGCAAATAAAGAGCTGAAGTTCACTGTTCAACAACTGTCTCCAGTTACTTCGACCCATGCCCAGTACTTAACACTGGTGACGAGGATGGGATCTGGAGACGCCTGAACCGAAGAACTGAGAAGCAAGAACCGAGCACGTGAAAGACGGTGCCAACAACGGAAACCATGTCCGGCGGCTTCGTACCACCCGCTCCGTTCGCCCCAAATCAAGAAGATTGGGATTCCTACATGGATCGTTTTCAAATGTTTCTCGAAACAAATAACCTTAAAGACGCAACTCCAGCAAAGAAAAGAGCGTTATTCCTAACACATTGTGGCCCGGCCGTCTTCAAAATGGCCAAAGCACTCGCCAAGCCTCGAGAAGTGAAGGCTATGAGCTGGGATGACCTCGAACCCATCCTGAAAGGCCACTATGTGCCGACCGTGCCGACACTCGTGAGACGCCACGAGTTTTATCAAAGAAACCAACATAAGGGAGAGAGCGTGGCCGATTTCGTGGCAGACCTCCGAAATTTGGGGGGCCTCTGCGGGTTCGCCGACTTGGAAGAGGCACTGAGAGATCAAATAGTTCTGGGATTAGATGCACCGGCATTACAAAGCAAGTTGATGGCAAAAGGCGAAATCAGCCTTGCCGATGCCATCGCCGACATGGTTGCGGCTGAAGCGACCAAGAAGTCGGCCGCACAGCTTTGAAAAACCCGAAACCCTATACCTCCAATGACCGGGGACATTCCTACCAGCGCAGAGGAGAAGGCCGCCACCACGCACCATGAGGACCTCTCTTCGTCGTCAGACAGCGACGAAGAAGAGGTCCACCGACTGCGGTCCGATCGAGACCATCGTCCGAAGTCCTTACGTCCTTGCGCTGGCTGTGGAGCCAACCATGCCAGGTCCGAATGCAAATTCCGCGATGCGCTCTGCCACGAGTGTGGGAAACGAGGCCACATCGGGCGGGTTTGCCGCAGTCTGCTAGGCCCAACACAGGCCTCTAAGGGGGCTAACTACCGCCAATCGACAGGAAGCCGTCCTGTTAGGCGAACGCCAGTAAACCACTCCTACAGAAATCCAGCCATGCAGAGAGAAGAGGCTCACCATACTATCACTATCAGTCACGCCTCCGCCTTGGACACGAAGAAGATCCGAGTCACCGTAGCCATCGAGAACCAGCCGTGCCTCATGGAAGTTGACTCGGGATCATCCCTCTCGATGGTGTCGTGGAAGACACTCAAGCAACTTATCCCCACAGTCCAACGCCAAGACCTCAAATTTCAACGCCTCATCCTCAAGGACTACAAAGGGAATCGAATCCCTGTCGTCGGGTCCTGCTGAGT
>BHEV01049403.1:0-11684 GCA_004319985.1 Emydocephalus ijimae | reverse complement strand
CCCTTCCCACTTACAGCAACAATTTTCCTTTAAATGTTCAGAAATCCATACCTCCAATGTGGGTTTTCTGATTTCTCTTAAAATTCTATCGCTGTCACGTTCAGAAGGAGAGTGAAAAGAAAAAAAGCTTTTCCTTTAACTTCCATTCGCCTCTTAACACACTCTGGAAACGATGTTTCATTAGCAAGTTTCAAATTCCAGGGTACTTTCACTGTTACTTGTCCCAGTCAGCAAAGATCACTTTCAATTCTTCACAGCTCCTCCTGCACTTTCTTTTTCCGGCTGAGCTCTTCTATGTGGTGGCCATTGCTGACCGCCGCTCAGCTGCCTTTGGAAAAGGGGGTTTCGCTGGCTAGGGAAGAGAGGTGCGATGTCTCTTGACCCTGCCAGACCCCCCCTGTCTTCGCCACCTTCTACAGAGGTGGCTTAGCCCTGAAGCCAAATGGCTAGGGGCACTCGGGCAGTGAATACAGGCAGAAACTGCACACAATCGTAGATTCCTGCCTGCTCCGAAGCGCTGCAGACTGGAAATCCCGCTGCTTGGAATAATTTCTTTTGTAAGAAATTAATTTGTACATTCTGGGCCAACAGTTTGCCCTTAAAACATTGAAGAAAAATGAGATATATTTGGTACTTCTAGCATGCTGGCTAGGAATTCTGGGAGTTTAAGAGGTTTTTTGTAATTGATTTGCAGTAAGAAACCTTTGCAAAAGTGGGATATGATTCTTCTTGGTTTTACTGGTGGCTGTAGAAAGATTGTTTCAACTGTTTTTCAGTTTCAGGGTATAGTGCTCTATTTAAACCACTATGTTTGTGCATATTAATGAAATATATTTCTTGTTAAAAATCATACTCCCATATGCTACTCTTTGTATTCAGAGATGGTGGAATTTATTAACACAAGTGAATTTCATAGGTACTGATTATTGACTTTAATAATGCACAAATACTATGTATTTTCTAAAATGTTACTCAAATGTTTACTTATGAGAAATGGCAGATGGAGAATTAAGTAAGAATTAACAATCTTCCAGGCAATCTATTTGGTTTGTTTCTTCACATAGGCAAATTCTTATCAAAACAGAGATTTGGTAGGTTAAAAATAAGGCCTTGTGGGTTTGTTGTATCTGATGTAGGTGTAGAAATTCCTGTAATGTTATTTTCAGATACTACAAAATTCATCTCTCATAGTCCCATGTTACTTAATGCAACCTAGTCTAATGCCATTTACTTTATTTAAAGTATTAAAGGTGTTATTTATATATTCATTGATATTTATTTATTTAGAGCAATGAGCAACAAGCTCATCACAGAGTAAAAGCTACACAAATCAAGGAAGGGATTTCATTTTATGCAACCCAGGTGGAAAATTGCATTGTGCTTTGAATTATACTGCTGCACACCCAAAATTCAAGTGCATTAGCCCTAAAATGTTCTTCTGAATTAGCATCATGGTTCCAAATGCCAACATTATCTACAGATGGTGTTCCATGTAGAAACAAGATTATATACATTGCTATAGAATTATTGCAACCCCACTTCCATCTATCTACTGGCCTCCAGTTATGTTGGACTAAAATTTTATTGTTGGTTCTGAGCCTGAGGGAAGGGTCAAGCATGTCATCAATGTTGAGTCCCTTCTCACCCACAAGAGGTCTAAATCCAGCCCACCTTGAATTCTGTTGACTCTTACCTACCACCAATTTGCCTCTGCAACATTTCAGGGTTGAGATTCTTGTAGAGAGTGTTAGCATGCCATAAATCTGTATTCATTTGAACAGCCTCAGCCCCTGATTTCTTGCACCTGATGTCAACATTTTTATGGATTGTCTGACAGCATACAAGTGATCTGCTTTAAGTGATATCTAATGTATATTTCATTGGAACAGTCAGTGATGCTACAGATGGTTAGTGGACAAAGAAGAAGGGGCAAGCAAAGAACATGCTGGCTTGATAACATCAAATCTGATGCACAGTTGAACATACAACAATTGACAGGGTAGCATGGAAAGTGCTTCCCTATAAAGTTTCCAAGAGTTGATTAAAAACAATAAAAATGTATATTTAGATGCTATTTGTACAAAAAGTGACAGAATCATAAATGGACATAGTTGAGTAAATACTAAGAAGACATCATGGAGTTATTTTAGGGTTATTTCTCTGCAACATTTCGGGGTCGATCTAATTTCCATTTTTACGTGTGCTCACGGAACATATTTCCTAACAAAGGGCAATATAGCAGTGGGCCTTTTCTGCTGTGGTCCCTGCTCTAAGGAATCTTCTCTTCCCTGAAATGAGGTTGGCTTCATCACTGTTGAGCTTCCGGAGGTCTCTTTAGACTTTGCAAACCTGGGGAACCCGGGGGATGGGTGAACTAGTAAGGCGGCACTATTATTTTTAACAAACCTTTGCCTATTATCTTTGTTTGAGTTTGGTTTTTATACTTTTTAATCTATTTATTAACTGTTTCAATTGTATTTTATGCCACTCAGAGTCACTTATTTGTGAGATGGGCAGCTGCATAAATTGAATAAATAAATAGTGTTGAAAATATTCACTCTACTTTTGTATTTTTAGAAATAATATTAGACATCCTCATACAAAATGATAACAATTACACTGGATGTTACTGGGACTGAGACTGAGCTTTGTATGATTTAATACCTCGACTATGTTCCATTTTTTGTTTCTGTTATCTATTTTTATTTCAAGCAAGAAAATCTGCTCCTTTTGCCCTTCTTAGCACTCCCTATACAACAAGCAAATTTAAAAAAGCATCATATATTATAAATAAATATGGAATTATATCTCCTGTAATATCCAAGAGTATCGTTATTCCTCCTGAGAAGCTTTCTAGAGATATGGAAATTTAATATCCAAATAAGATAATTAGTATTATAGGATAATTAGGACTGCAGAAGAAACAATTACTACTAACCTGCCTTCAATCGAGGACCTGTATCCTGCACGAGTCAAAAAGAGGGCTGTGAAAATATTTACAGACTCCTCACATCCCAGACATAAACTGTTTCAATTCCCACCCTCAAAATGACGTTATAGAGCCCTGCACACCAGAACAACTAGACACAAGAACAGTGTTTCCCCGAAAGCCATCACTCTGCTAAACAAATAATTCCCTGTTTTTACCCTTAAAATTTATATTAACTGTTTCCTCGTATGATTTGATTGCCTATTTGTACCCTATGACTATATTAAGCATTGTACCTTATGACTCTTGATGAATATATCTTTTCTTTTTATGTACACTGAGAGCATATGCACCAAGACAAATTCCTTGCATGTCTAATCACACTTGGCTAATAAAGAATTAATTAACTAATTAATTCATATCTAAATAGCAAAAATCTTGTGAATCTATTTCTGGAGTTATATAGAAGCAGAAGAAATAGCCCGTTAGAAATTCCTAAGATACAATTCTGAACATTACAAAGGAGAACATTTAGCTACATGATCACAAGATATACCTTAATGATTCATTTAGGAATATTTCTTCTGTTCCCCTTGGTTAACCAGAGCTTGCTTAGCAGAATTTGTTCCAATAAAATAGTTTGAACTAGGACTGAGTTACTGCACTGCAGATAATATTTTAGCTGAAGCTAAACTAGTCTAAATAAAATGCCTTGCAATGATAAACCCATTTCATTTTTTAATTTGATTTATATCTTTCCTTCTATCCTCCTGAACACCAAAAATGCCTAACAGTGGCTGAAATGTAACAACAAAATCTAAAAAATAATGTTAATGACAATTAAGATTGAAGGTCTGATGAAAGACACATATTTATGCTGTTGTAAAGGCAGAGAGAGCAGTGATTAAACATGATTTCTTTGGGACCAGATGTTATCAATTGGCAGCGGTGCCAATGAAATATCTCCTGCAATCTTAAAGGCCAGATGGATTTGTAGCAAGAGTGGGACTCTTGGAGTTAATCAGTCTTTAATTTACCAATATAAAAACTAAAAAGTTAAATAGAGACTGAAAAATATTGGGCAACAAAGATTTGGCGGCTTCATTTTGTAACAGCTTCTGGAAACCATAGCCAGTCCCTAGACTACAGCATGTTGCCTGAGTCAGTTGGAGGTTTAATCAAGATGTGGTAACTTGTTTCTGTTGTAATGACGAGGCAGTCAAGTTGTTTGATCATGAACAGCTGAATCATGATGATCTTTATTGGAATCTAGTCTTGCATTTATACACATTTTTAATTATCCTCCATCATTGGTTAACTTTGGTTACTGCTTAACTTTCATTACTGTTTAGCACAGTAATCCATACAATTACTTATCTCTAGTTAAAGTCTAACATACGTTTACTTCCTCTCTCTAATCCTCCTTTAGATTAGTGACTTTGTTTACCTGAGTTGTATTTGCTTGGAAACATTCTTTATCTGAGGTTTGCCATCTGAGATTGGAACATTCCTGCAATTACAACTCTACAGTTTCTAAATCTGACCAGTTCAGGAACAATTGCAGCTGGCACATTTAAAGTAATTGTGTGATTGTGCTTTTTGCCATAATTGCAACCTTCATTCTGACAGCTGGAAATCAAGGTGCCCTCTCAAGTGGCACAAGAGCCATCCCACCCACTGCAGACTGCAACCTGACCCTCAAGTCCAGTTTCTCTTGCTGAAAGGCATCTTGTTAAGATTTCATTTCAGCTTCACCCAACCCATTATTAAGCTTAAACAACATTGAAGGGACTGAAAAGAAAAAGAAAATATCGTCTATCTGTTGGTGTGTACTAAGCACAAAACAACAGTGTTCTTAAAAAAACAAACCCTGAAAAAGGAGGGGAAATGGATGGTGGGCATGCTTTCGTGATCCAACTTTTAATGTCATGTAGTAGAAACCCTTAAGTGGATTTTGGGGGGTCTTGTTTTTCTTTCCTTTTTTGTTTTTCTGACTCTATCTTTTTTAGTTCATGGATTGTTGTTAAGGATTTTTTCTTTAATTATATTATTTCCACATATCTTAGTATTTAGCTTATATTTTGCATTCTTCTACAAATAAAGATTTATTTTTAAAAACAGTAAAATATGGAATGGTACACATTATGAATTCAAAACAAAACAAAATTATGCAATTAAATTATTCTACAAACGGAGGAATGTAAACAATTATTTTTGTAATAGATAAGCATATGTTGAATATATGAAATACGTAACATGGCTATTAATGGATAAAACTGAATTTGAAATGAGGTAATACATTTGATAATATTAGTTAACCTTTTTTTGTATTCAATGGATATCTCTATGCATCCTAAAAGCAGTACAATAACCAGTGGGAAATGTGTGTTCTGATTTTGAATTCTGTATATTAGTTTTAATGATGTTTATTTACTGGCATAAAAGTATTGTTACTTGTTAATAGATCAATAATTAATAGATTATTGACAGTGGAGGCAAATATAAAATAGTAACAATAATTTTTAGAGCTATTTTGAAACATTAAGCTTTTCAAGTATAGGTGAAGAGTAAAAATGTTAATCCAGGTTTATTTTCAGTCACTGACCCAAATTTTATTAAAGAGCAAACCAAACTCTGTACTAGGCAATGTGACATTCACAGTAAAGAAAGTATGTAGTTGTGCATAATCTACTTTGCTGTCAACAACAGGTTACAAATGCAAATTCTGCAACACCAAAAATTATCCTGGTGTCTTTATTTGCCCAAAGAAGCTGCACATAGGATTCTGCTGCCCAACCTGGAAAGGAGCTAAGAAGGTTACTAATAATGACTTTGGTATAGTCCGTTTGTAATTCTGTGTTAGGGATTCTTTGTTTAATTGCATGCTCTTGTCCCAGTAACATAAGCCTCTCATCTGATAACTCCAATTCATGCACAGGTAGTTCTTGTTTAGCAACCACAATTGGGGTTGGCGCAGTGGTTACTAAATGAAATCTTGACTGTGTTTATGGTCTTATTTCAGCTTTCGTTTGTTTACAGACCTGTTGAAGGGGGTAAATGTGAGGACCGGTTGCAAACTTACTTTTCATGACCTTATGCACTTATAGTAACCTTATAGTTACCTTATAGTAACTTCAAGTGGTTGCTAAATGAGTCAGTCACGAAACAAGGACTACCTGTAGTTTACCACTTGTTTGGCATTTCTAAAAGTAGTACAGTTTATCACACAAGGTAAGACGTACCATACCTTGGATATATGCAAATATTGGAATGCACATAGCCATAACCATGTTTCTCTCTTTTTTTAAAAAAAAATAAATCCTCCCTCCAAATGTAACAGCAGCATTATAGTCACACATTTTGCTCCTGAAATGCTGAGCATTCAGAACAGCCTGGGAGTTATGAGTGTATCATTCCTCTGAATTACGTAGCACAAAACCCGAGCACTGTAAAGACCTGCTTTAGTTATGTGTCCTTTGAGGATTCAGCAGAATTTTTTTTTTGAAGCCTTTTGCGAAATGCAGGACCTTTGAGTTCTTGGAGTTAATTTGCCCTGAGTGTTCCCTACAGATAGAGGCAGCAGGGTGGGGAGAGGTCTGGCCGCCCTTCTAAGGCATACCAATGCCTGCGGATAGTCTGACAGCATTATTTGCATAAAGCAGGACAAATCTGTTAGCCACTTTGGGGCAAGTGGAACTCTTCCTTGCTTAAGGCCTTTGCCGCTTCATCAATATAGTAATTATAAAATTGTAGGGCTGAAATACAGTACCTTAGTGGATTGGCACTGTGTGAGAGAGGTGCCTGGCTATCGTGCTTCCCATTCTCAAAGTGGTGTTGTTATGAGGTATCAATTATAGATGCCTTGGGTTCATTCCAAGGGATTTTTCTACAGATAGAGTCAAAAAAGCCAGCTTGAGCTCTACAAAGGGACCAGAAAGGGCTGATTGAGGTGGTTGAATATATTTTTCAACCAGATCAGAGTCCTGGATCTAATATGGAGCAGCTGCCCCAAAGTCTTAACTGTTCCTCCAGCAGCAGGTTCTCTCTCTCCTTTTAGAAGAGAATAGAATTCTTCATTGACCAGGGGTGATTGGACACACAAGGAATTTGTCTTGGTGCAAATACTCTCAGTGAACATAAAAGAAAAAGATACATTCATCAAGAGTCGAGAATCATCAGATACAACACTTGATAATGTCATAGGGTATAATAAGCAATCCAATCATACTAGGAAACAGTCGATATGGATTGTCAGGATGCAAGCGACAAAGTTACAGTCATACAGTCACAAGTGGGAGGGGATGGGTGGTCAGGAGTGATGAGGAGGTTAATAGTAATAGTAGTGCAGATTTTGTTGGACAGTGTTGAGGGAATTATTTGTTTAGCAGAGTAATGGCATTCGGGGAAAAAACTGTCCTTGTGTCTAGTTGTTCTGGTGTGCAGTGCTCTATAGCATCGTTTTGAGTGTAGGAGTTGAAACAGTCTAGCCAGTACAAAAGTTTCCAATAAAGGTATCTAGCATAGATCTCATTAATTAAGGCAATTAATTATGCTAAGCAGGCTCATTGGGTGGTTTTCGGATGGTGGACTATCTTTCCCTTCTTTCAGATAATTATGGCTCAGCCCTAGTGGAGCATTTATCTGGGTTTTCATTGCCTAATTAGTTAATATACTTCAGCAGCTGAAACTGGTGTCACTTTAGCAGAGGTTGTTCCCCTTAATCAAGCTAGGCAATTACTATATGGCAACTTTACCGCCTGTGGACTTCAAGTTTGGAAGTTGAACTCTACAAGTGCAGAGGTGGTATTCAGCAGGTTATGAGCAGTTCTGGAGAACTGGTCGTGGAAATTCTGAGTAGTTTGGAGAACTAGCAAATACCACCTCTGACTGGCCCCGCCCCCATCTATTCCCTGCCTCCCGAGTCCCAGCTGATAGGCTGGGTCTTCTTTTGTTGCCCTGCGCAGGAGAATGGAGCTGGAAAGCAGGTTAGTGGGGTGGGGAGGGAATGGAGATTTTACAGTTTCCTTCCCTTGCCACGCCCACCAAGCCACGCCCACAGAACCGGTAGTAAAAAATTTTGAATCCCATCACTGAGCAGGTGGTAAAGTTGCCATAGTTGCCAATCCTTGCCCAAAAAATCATTATCCCAATTTTGTAAGTTTTCCTCTGTAACTAAAGCTTGAAAATAATCTTGCCAGATTGTTGCTGGGATAAAGCACTCCAGGGGAGCCGTGGGCAGTTTTTAATCCTTTTGCAGCTAAATGCCAACACTTGGCAGGATCCCTTTCACGGGACTGCTATTATCAGCTGTGTTGAGAGGTTTTTTATATTTTTTTCTTTGTACCACCTCTCTCTTTATAGCAGTAACTAAGACCAAAAATGTTTGAATGACTTCTAGCTATCTTGAATCCTAGTGAAGGAGGATTCCCTTTCATGACTGTGCTGTTATCATTGCAGGAATGGTGTTTTTTTTTTTTTTTTCAAATATTGAGATTATGTCTGAATGCTTTGAAAGTTAATGAAGTTTGCAGAAAAGCAACTGTTATGTTCTGTGTATGGGCGCTAAGGAGGAGATGAGCCGGTGAACAGTGAACTTCAAACTCTTTATTTACATGTGTAACAGCTCAGCTCTATGGCCGCAACGGCCCCCTTTATATAGGCAAGCTCTTGAGTATTTAACCAATGAAAACACAGGGAGCACTAGCTCCGTTAACCAATGGGAGAGGTTCGTTAATAGCCAATCAGATTCTCCTGAACGGACCAATCCGATGTCGCTACACCCCTTCCCCCCGGGTTCCGTTTAAGGGGTGCGGTCACGTAGTCTTTGAGGTAGGCAGGTTGTTTTGATTGTCTATTTGATTTACGTTGTTCTCCCGGTATTTGGCTACAGTTTTGTTGGGGTAGGACGTTATCTGGTGAAGAGGGTGCCTCCCGTTCTGCATTCAAATTTTCATTGCTGCTAATGTTCTCGCCATCTCCTTGAGGTGAGCTCACCCCCATCCCCGATCCTTCTTCACGTGCTGCCTCTGAGTGGTCATCACTTCCACTTAAGCTTTCTGCCGCTTCAAATTCAGCTTCCTCGGTATCTCCTCCCCCCTCGGTTTGGAAGTCAGGGGAGTCAGAGATCCCCAACTGTAGCCTTGAACGCAGTTGATCAATATGGCGCTTCCATATTCTATCGTCATGACATCTCACGCGGTACGATCTGGGGCCGGTTACTTGGACTACAGTTGCCTCGACCCACAACGGATCGCCCGAAAAGTTCCTAGCGAAAACCAAGTCGCCTACCTGGAAGTTACGGCATTTCCCGCTGGAGCCATGTGGTTTTTCAGGTTCATATGATGGGTGCAGGCGGTTGAGGTGGGAGCGGAGCTTCCGCCCCATCAAAAACTCGGCGGGAGTTTTGTTGGTGATGCTGTGCGGAGTGATATGCTGCAAAAGGAGTATCCGGTTAATCTTGTCTTCTATATCGCCATAGTCCATTTTATGCAAGGTTTTCTTGATGAATTGTACCATGCACTCGGCCCTTCCGTTGGCCGCAGGATGCACCGGCGAAGTCAGCGCATGGCAAATACCGCAGTCCGCCAGGTACTGTTCAAAGGACAGCACGGTAAATTGGGGCCCGTTGTCGGACACCAGAACGTCTGGTAATCCGTGTGTTGCAAATAGCCTGTCTAGTTTCCTGATGACTGATTCGGTTGTTCTCATCTCATGGATTTCATCTCACCTCATCTCATGGATTTCATCTCATGGATTTCATATGACCTCATCTCATGGATTTCAAGCCAGTTTGAGTAGGCATCCACCGTTAATAAAAATGTGTGTCCTTTGGTAGGTCCCACAAAGTCCAGATGAATACGGGACCATGGTCCCCTCGGTGTTTCCCATTCAATCGGGGTTGCTTTCGGAGGGGCGTTACTTACTTCCTGGCATTTGTGACAAGCTTTTACCCATGTCTCGATCTGCTTGTCGATACCCGGCCACCACGCGTAGCTTTGTGTGAGGGCTTTCATGCACACGATGCCGGGGTGGCCATCATGCAAGGTTCTTAGTATCGCTCGTCGTAACTGCTCTGGGACAATGACTCTTTCACCCCAGATAATGCAGCCCTTCTGGGAAAATAGTTCCGTTTGTTGATTCTTGAATGGGACGTAGTTGTCAGGTATCTGGTCCAATGGCCATCCGCGCTCGACCCAACTGAGGACTCGTGATAAAATGGGGTCGCGTTTCGTTTCCATCGCGATATCTCGGTGTTAGTGGCGGTGTTCGAAGTGTCGCGATCTGCAGTGTTGTAACTGTTGGAGCGGTGTCATCAATGGTCTCCGGAATTGGTGCATGGCTCAATGCGTCGGCGTGGGGAATGGCCTTCCCCGGGCGGAGTTGCAACTTGTAATTATATGCTGCCAAGAATTCTGACCAGCGAGTCATTCTGGGAGAAAATATATAAGGTGTTGGCCTATCTCCCGCAATTATTCCCAGCAAAGGTTTGTGGTCAGTCACTATAGTAAAGGCTCGGCCATACACATATTCATGAAATCTCTTAACAGCAGACATAATAGCAAGGGCCTCTTTATCAATTTGACTGTAATTGCGTTCTGCTTTTGATAACGTCTTTGAGAAATAGGCAACAGGGGCTTCACTACCGTTTGGTAAAACGTGGCTCAAAATGGCGCCCACGCCGAATGGTGATGCATCACATGTGATCGTTAAAGGCAAAGTCTCGTTATACTGCATCAAAACAGCATCAGAAGTCAATAAATTTTTCACATGGCAAAACGCCTGCTCCTCTTTTTGTTCCCATACCCAGGTTGCTTTTTTGTCCAACAAACGATGCAGGGGTTCAGCTACGGTTGCTTTGTGAGGCAGGAAAATGTTATAAAAATTGATAAGGCCTAGAAAAGCCTGGAGGTCGGCCTTATTTTGGGGTTTTGGGGCATTTTTGATTGCCCTAAGTTTGCTATCGGTGGGGTGAATGCCTTGACTATCAATTAAATATCCTAAAAATTCTACACGATCCGTACATAGTTGATGCTTGTTTTTTTTAACTTTGAGACCTGAGTCTTTAAATCTCTGGAGAACCAGCCCCAGGCGATCCTTTAGTATTTTGTGAGTCGGGGCAGCGATTAACACATCATCAAAATATGGGACAACGCCTTTTATCCCTTGTAACAGCCTTTCCATCAAACTTTGAAAGATACCCGGGGCTACGCTTACTCCGAACTGGAGTTGGTTACATTTAAACGCACCTCAGTGCGTAATGATCGTTTGGGCCTCTGCTGTTTTTTTGTCTTCGGGCAGTTGTTGGTATGCCTGGGCTAAGTCTAGTTTAACAAAGACTTTTCCGCCCCCCAGGGAATGGAGGAGGTGTTGCACCACCGGTACCGGGTAAGCGTTTTGTTGAAGGGCGTGGTTCAGGGTGGCTCGGTAGTCCCCACAAATTCTTATTGATCCATCCGGCTTGATGGGTGTCACGATTGGGCTTTCCTAGGGAGAGTGATCGGTNAACTCGACGAGGCTTAAGGTGGATGGGAGCTATTTCGGGGTTGAGGTTAAATGATATCGGGGTCCCCTTGTACTCGCCCAGTTTTTCTGCAAAGACGTCCTGGAATTCTTGGACGAGATCCTCTTCCCAGTCGCTGCTGCAGGTTCCGTGAATGCCGGCTACTTCAATTTTGAGTGGAGCGAACCATTGGAGGCCTAACAAACTAGGCCAATCCCTGTCGATTACAGTCAGGGGTAGGAATGCTGTACGGTT
>BHEV01049398.1:0-35133 GCA_004319985.1 Emydocephalus ijimae | reverse complement strand
GTTTCAAACAATACCAATTAGGTTAGGTAAGGACTATTTTGAAGAATTAAATAAAATTGTGTTGAAGTATATATGGCAAGATAAGAAAGCGAGAATAAAATTAAAACTCTTACAGGATGCTAGAATTAGATGAGGAATTGGCCTTCCTAATTGGGAGTTGTATTATCAAGCTGCAAATTTAATGTGGGCTAAAGAATGGATAACATTAAGAAAGACTAGATTGTTGGCATTAGAAGGACATGATTTATTTTGGGTTGGCATGCTTTTCTATGGTATAAGGGAACTAAATCGCAGGGTTATTTTAGAAGGCATTATATACGGGAATCGTTATGGTTGAATTGGGAGAAAATTAAGAAACAATGTCATTTGAAAACCCCAGTTTGGTTATCAACTATTGAAGCTTTTTCTTATCCANTCAAGGTATCTTAAAGATTCTAAAATGGAAGGATTCTATGATAAATTGACTGACTTAGATAGGATATTGACAGGTACTGATGAAAAAGTGATCAAAAAATTACATAATTATTTGTTGGAAATTAAATTGGAGGAAGAACAAGTTAAAGAAACAATGATTGCTTGGGGGAAGAATTTTGGATATGGGATTGATTTAGAGAAATGGCAAAAGTTGTGGTCTCAAAATTATAAAATGACAATGTCAACAGCATATAAAGAAAATGTGTATAAGATGTTTTATAGGTGGCACTTTCCCCCGACAAGAATTGCAAGAATGTTTAAGAACAAATCTGAAAAACGCTGGAAATGTCATCAGATTCCTGGTTCATATTACCATATGTGGTGGACTTGTGAGGAGGCCAGGAAATACTGGACTAGAATTCGCATATGGTTGGAAAAAATGACAAAGAAACATATCGACTTGAAACCGGAGATTTTTTTATTGGGAATCTTACCTGATATATATAATAAAAATTTAAAATATTTGATTGTAAATGTATTAACAGCGGCTAGGATTGTATTTGCTAAAAATTGGAAAAGTGAGAGAATACCATTAGAGGAAGAAATCATTAAGAAAATATTGGAATGTGCTGAAATGAGCAGATTGACATTTGAAATTAGAGAACAAGAAGATAAACAATTTTATGAAGTTTGGGATCTTTTTTTATCAATGGTTAGATAATACAATATAACAATAGAATATTTAGAAACCTAGGACATAACGAATATGCATTTTTTTTCTTTTTGGTTTTGATAATATTTTAAGAATATTTTATTAAGATAGATTTGGTATGATTTTATGATCTGTTATAAAATAAATTAATTAAACTATAGTTATCTCACTTAAGTATGAATTAGTTAAATTACAGTCAAATGATTGTTCAATGGTGATCTTGGGATATATGGTTGTTGGTTGATGATATGAGTTATTATGCAACATAATTATTATGATGACTATGAAATGGATCCACAAAAAGGAGTGGTAAACCAACCGATACACTGCTTGTAAATTTATGAAGAATGATGATGTTTTTATGTTATGTCCTATGTTTTATGTGTTTGTGTTTGTTGTAAAAAATTAATAAAACTTGTATTAAAAAAAAAAGAATTGTCACATCCTACTAAATTTTTATTTTTTGCTTCTGGCTCCAGTTTTGTGGAATAGATTCCCACCAGGCTTAGATGTGGAATCAGATCTCTGAAATTTTAAAAGTTTCATGACCTTCCCCCAAAGTTGATTTAAAATTTTAGAAGTCTTACCTGTCATTTAAAATATATAGAGGTTATTATTATCTGTTATGGATTTTTTAGTTTATAGGCTCCTAATTTTGTACTATGTTATGCTGATTTATTACAATGTATTGTTTCAATTGTTATCTTATTCTATTCACTGTGTTTCATTATGCATGCTTAATAAATAAAACTACTGTTACTATGTAATAGATTTAGATGAATCTGTACTGCTGTCATCTCAATTATTGTATTTATTATAATTTGTAGTTTTCTATTGCAATCAGACATGCAATACATGTAGTATAAATCCTGTGCAATTTTAAATCAGAAACCAAAGTGAATTCACCAGGAATTGCTCTAAGACAAATGCCTAGAGGATTGTAGTTTATATTTTCTGTTTATCATATTTTTAAATTCACAATTCAAGTTAATATATTGCCAAAGTTCTTTTGGTCAACTGCCTGAATAAATTCAAAGAGACAAAGGCACCTTTAGACAGACTGATTCAATTCATTTGGAATCAGTTCTAGACATATCAAGTCTCATGGCTTTAGCTATGTCCAGATGCCTGAAATGATTTATTGATGGTTCAGTTTATGTAGTAAAAGAAACACAACAAAGCTGGTCATTTCACTCAAGTTTGGCTGTTATTTTTCACCCTGTTTCTCTTTTCTCCTCATACAAGTTCAGCCATGAAAGCATTGTAGTCAACAATTGGAGGTTAGCAGAAATAAGACTAGACCATGTGAAAACAATTGAACTGAAATAATACAATACGTGGCTAGGAGTGCCTTAAATACTAGCATCTGCCATAATGTTACCAAAGTGACTAAATATATGATAATATGACCCAGGACTGCCCTTTGACACAATGTCACATATAGGTATGAAAAGATGCAACTCTTCATCCTTTTTTGACCTCCAGTTATGCGGAGTCCCATGTCCCAATCAGAATGGTGCCAAGCCCAGGAATTATCCTCAGTGGACATGGAGTATAATGAGAGACGCTTTGATGAACTATACTGATGAATGAAACATTGAAAAGCTGCTCCCTTTGACCATTAAGCTAAATGAAGTATGCTACTCGGGTATGGCAGCCCACCAGGGATTTGATAAACTTTCTGTTTTAACGGCTTGCCTGAGACTGCAAAAATAGGAGTGTTGTCAAGCACTTGGCAGAGCACAATATGTAGCTGATGAAGTGCTTGCTTGGAAAGCATAAGAAGACTCATTCAGGTTATGAAAAGCTCTCTGTGGAATGTTCTTTTATTTTTTGGAATAAAGTTAAAATACAGGAAACAGAAAAGGCAAGCAAACATAACAAACTCTCACTGGCTTTACCTATGACAAGACGGCAGAACATTGGCAGACCTCACATCCTCCTGATTGCCAGCCAGGTCTTCAAGCCAGGTGTTCCCTAGATGTGTTAGAAGACCGATCCTGTCATTCACAGATAGCAAGCTATTGACAATACTGACTGGGAGCTCTGGGAGTTATAATGCAAGAATATGGACAGCTCAAGATTAGAAAAATTGGCTCAATGAAATTTTTTCTTCTCAGGTAAAAGAACATATGAGAAGTCCATGCCCTCCTTTTATGTCTCCTTGTATTTTCAGGAGTGAACTCAACTGGGATGTCATAGGCCAAGTTTCTCTTCAATTCCTAATTGCCATTGCATTTCCCAGTTATTCTGCTTTGAGTTATAGTAGCTGTGGCATTTTGCACTTTAACCACAGAATGACTTTTGTTCACTTGCCTTTTTCAATCCAAATTAAAAAACGGTTGAAATAGTTGCTGTTTTAATCAACCTTGCTCCCATATTTAAGGCAGATTATTATTATTTTTGGAAAATGTAGTCATTTTATCATTTTAAAGCATTTCATCTCTGCTCTGTTTTGATGCTCTATAGCAGTTTTTAATTTTTATTGATTTTAAGGTGACCATGCAATAAATCTACATGCCAAATTGTGCATCTCCCTTATCCCACTATAGCCTGAGGTTGCACCTATGAATAGAAATTATATTTAAGTTTTGAGGAGAATAATGTGGATGGGAAGAAAGCAACATAGTGATGTCACACCTGTGTAGATTGCCTATGTATTTTGGGCACAGAATTTTACCAAGTTGACTCAAAACTTGGAGAGTGCTCTGGGAAAGAATAAAAAGGAGGGTGCAGTGAAGAAACATAAGAAAGTATTATAAGTTAACAAATTCCAGAGAAATGTTGGTGCTTGCTTGATAGAGAGCCAATCCCTGCCAGATTCCATAAGAGATCCTTAGGAAATTTTTGAGACTGGGTTCATAAACTGTATTGAAACATAATATTTGGGTTTACCATCTGATGTTTGATAGGCTGTGTTCAGCTTTCATGTGTGGTTTTGTTATCCTTGGCTGGGGTGGAATACCTCCAGCCAATCCCTCTAGCCTTCCAGTTTAATTGATGGACGTGCTTTATCTCTTTCTTTAAAAACTTGCATGAAAATAATTGTATTAAGCTTTGGTTTGATCGAAGTTCTTCTGCCCACCTAGCAGTTTGAAAACATGCAAATGCGAGAAGGTTGATAGATATCACTTTGATGGGAAGGTGTTCCATGCACATTTGGCATATAGCAATGCTGGCCACATGAAATGGAGATGAGCACCATGCCCTAGAGCTGGACATGACTGACAGGATAACCTTTACCTTTACATTGAAGGGTCCTAATTTCCTTCATTTACAAATCTCCTGCACAATAGTGAAAAAATTGCATCAAGTTAGACTGAAAAGTCTGACCCTGCCTATTATGAACTAATAAAGTGCTTAAATAAAGTTTTAACAAACCTTAAGAAAAAGCAGGGTTCTAATCCTGCTCTTCTGATTGGCCAATAATAGCGATATCGGATTGGTCCATTCTGGGGAATCTGATTGGCTGTTAATGAGCCACTCTCATTGGTTCAAGGGTTTAACACTTCCAAGTTCTCATTGGCTAATAGGTCAGCAGCCTGCCCTATAAAAGGGCTGCTGCTGACCTAGGGTTTTTGCTCTGTTCAGAATTATTAATAAAGAGTTGAAGTTCACTGTTCACTGCCTCGTCTCCGTTCCTTGCGCCCATGCGCAGAACATAACACTGGCGACGAGGGAGGGATGCGGAGACATCAGAGCTGACTGAACACTACAGATCACCTAACAGAGCACGTGGCTGAAGGTGCATCAACAACGGAAACCATGTCCAGCGGTGCCATACCACCCGCTCCATTTGACCTGGCACAAGAAGACTGGGACTCGTACATAGACCGGTTCCAGATGTTTCTGGAGACCAACAACTTGAAGGATGCCACTACGGGAAAAAAGCGAGCAGTGTTCCTGACCCATTGCGGGCCTGCCGTCTTTAAGATGGCCAAGGCACTAGCGAAACCGGCTGAGGTGAAAATCATGGACTGGGACATCCTCGCACTCCTTCTACGGGCCCACTATGCACCCNCTGTGGGTTTACAGACCTCGAAGAAGCTCTGAGAGACCGAATAGTTCTGGGATTAGATGACCACACTACGCAGAGCAAGATCATGGCCAAAGGGGACATCGACCTTGCCGATGTCATCAAGGATGCTACTGCAGCAGAAGCAATCAGGAAGTTGGCCGCCCGAATGCACCGCACCAATGCACCGCTCCGTCAACTCGCTAGCGATACCTCACCTTGCCTAGAGAGGCACACAACAGCAACCCACCATGAGGACCTCGAATCACCATCAGAAAGTGATGAGGAGGAGGTCAACCGGCTCCGGTCTGAATGTGACCAATGCCATCAGCGCAATCAAAGACTACCGCACCAATGCGCGGGTTGTGGGGCAAACCACCCGCGATCAGACTGCAAATTCCTCGACGCGCTCTGCCATTTCTGTGGGAAAAGAGGCCACATCGGGAAGGTCTGTAGAAGCAAGCAAGGATCCAGCCCACTTCAGAGGGGAAACAACTACCGCCAGACCACAGGGAATCGTCCTGTGAGTCGGGAACATTTGAACCACCAATGGAACAACCACTCCTACAGAAATAAAACACTGGCCATTTCAACGAGACGAGAAGAGGCACACCAAACCATTACAATCGGTCTCGCTTCATCGCTAGATGCAAAGAAGATCCGAGTGAAGGTCGCCATCGAAAACCAGCCTTGTGTGATGGAAGTCGATTCAGGATCATCCCTCTCGATGGTTTCCTGGAAGACCCTTAAACAAGTAATCCCTGCCGTCCGGGGTCAAGATCTCAGAACCCAAAGAATCATACTCAAAGATTATCAAGGAAACCGAATTCCGGTCATTGGATCCAGCCAAGTCCAAGTATCATTCAAAAATCGTACTGCATCATTACCACTGATTGTCATCGACCATGACTGGCCTAGCTTGTTTGGCCTTCAATGGTTCGCGTCACTCGGGATCGAGGTAGCCGGCATTCACCAAACCAGAAGCGACGACTGGGAGGAGGCCATCATCTAGGAATTCCAGGACGTTTTTGCAGACAAACTAGGCGAGTACAAGGGGACCCCGATATCATTTAACCTAAACCCTGAAGTAGCCTGCATCCACCTTAAGCCTCGTCGGGTACCTTTTGCCCTTAAACCAAAAATTGATGAGCAGCTCGATAAATTAATAGCCCAGGGTGTTTTAGAACCAACTGACCACGCTCGTTGGGAAACCCCAATTTTAACACTGATCAAACCAGATGGATCATTAAGGATTTGTGGGGACTACCGGGCTACCCTTAATCATGCCCTTCAACAGAACGCTTACCCGGTGCCGGTGGTACAACACCTTCTCCATTCCCTGGGGGGCGGAAAAGTCTTCGCTAAATTGGATTTAGCACAGGTATACCAACAACTGCCTGAAGATAAAAGAACAGCAGAGGCACAGACGATCGTTACGCACCGAGGCGCCTTTAAGTGCAACCGACTCCAATTCAGAGTTAGCGTAGCCCCAGGGATTTTTCAAAGTTCGATGGAGAGACTCTTGCAAGGGATCAAAGGGGTCGTACCATACTTTGATGATGTTTTAATTGCTGCCCCGAATAGAGAAATACTAGTAAAGTGTCTTAAATTGGTTCTCCAGAAATTTAAAGACTCCAGCCTTAAGGTTAAGAAAAATAAATGTCAACTGTACAGATAAAGTAGAGTTCCTGGGGTACCTAATCGATAAACAAGGCATTCACCCCACCAATAGCAAACCAAAAGCAATCAAAAATGCCCCAAGACCCAGAAATAAGACTGATCTCCAAGCTTTTCTGGGGCTCATTAATTTTTACAACATCTTCCTGCCCCACAAAGCGACCGTAGCTGAGCCCCTACATAGACTTCTCGACAAAAAAGCAACCTGGGTCTGGGGACACCGAGAGGAGGATGCGTTCCGACAAGTGAAAAACTTATTAACCTCAGATGCTGTTTTAATGCAGTATAACGAGACTTTGCCTTTAACAATTACGTGTGACGCATCACCATTTGGAGTAGGAGGCATTTTGAGCCATGTGTTACCAAACGGTAGTGAGGCCCCTATTGCCTATTTCAAGGACCCTAANCAACTATAGACTGCAACACTGCCCGGGGAAAGCCATTCCCCACGCTGATGCACTGAGCCATGCACCACTTCCGGAAACCGTCGACGACCCAGCTCCAACCCTTATGACACTCCAGATTGAAACGCTACATTCACCGCCGCTAACAGCCAGAGACATTGCGATCGAAACAAAATGAGATCCTGTCTTAGTGCGAGTTCTTAGCTGGGTCGAACAGGGATGGCCAGTAGAACAAACCCCTGACGACTTCACCCCCTTCAGGAACCAGCAAACAGAACTTTTTTCGCAAAAAGGCTGCATCCTATGGGGGGATAGAGTCATTGTCCCAGAGCGGTTATAACGAGCAGTATTAAAAACACTGCATGACGGCCACCCCGGCATCGTGCGTATGAAAGTGCTCGCACGAAGCTAAGCGTGGTGGCCGGGCATCGACAAACAGATCGAAACCTGGGTAAAGACTTGTTTAAAGTGCCAAGAAGTTAGCAGTGCCCCACCTAGAGCAACTCCAACAGAATGGGAAACACCCAGGGGACTGTGGTCCCACATCCACGTTGACTTTGCGGGACCTACTAAGGGACATACGTTCCTCTTAACAGTGGATGCCTATTCCAACTGGCTCAAGATCCACGAAATGAAGAGTACTACAACCGAGTCCGTCATCCGGAAATTGAACAGGCTATTTGCGATGCATGGGCTGCCAGATGTTCTGGTCTCCGACAACGGACCCCAGTTTACCGCTCTACCCTTTGAACAATACTTAGCAGACCGGGGTATTTGCCATGCGCTAACTTCACCAGTGCACCCTGCAGCTAATGGAAGAGCCAAGCGCATGGTACAATTTGTTAAAAAAACCCTCTACAAAATGGACTATGGGGACATTGAAGATAAAATAAACAGAATACTCCTACTCCAACACATCACTCCGCACAGCGTCACCAACAAGACTCCAGCTGAACTATTGATGGGACACAAGCTCCGTTCCCACCTTGCCATCACCTTGCCTCACCCATCTTACGAGCCAGAGAAACCCTGTGGATCTAGCGGAAAATGCTGCGAGTTCAAGATACACGACTTAGTTTTCACCAGAAACCTTTGCGGTGAACCGTTGTGGGTCGAGGCAACTGTAATTCAAGCCACCGGACCCAGGTCATACCGTGTGAAAACCTGCGATGGAAAAATATGGAAATGCCATATAGGTCAGCTTCGCTCTAGGCTACAACCCAGTTTCTGCAACTACGGTGACTCCCAAACTGAGGGGGGAGGGGATGTCGAAGAAACCAAATTCGAGATGGTGGAAAGCAGGAGCAAAGGAAGTCAGCAATCGGGCGTGACAAATGAAGAAGAATCAGGGAGGGGAGTGTCCTCGCCACAGAGGAATACCTCAACAGAAGCAAGCCCGCAAAGATCAGAGGACAACAACAAGAACATTAGTGGCACCGAGTCGTCCAATGAGGATGCGGAACCACTGGTACCTGATATACCCAAAAACGTCCCGCTGAAGCCGGATTACAGACAGGAACTGGTGGGACAGCGCAAATCTAATAGACAGTCAAAACAACCTTCATACCTCAGGGATTAAGTCACCGCACCCCTTAAACGGAACCCGGGGGAAGGGGTGTTATGAACTAATAAAACGCTTAAATAAAGTTTTATCAAACCTTTAGAAAAAGCAGGGTTCTAATCCTGCACTTCTGATTGGCCGATAATCGCGATATCGGATTGGTCCGTTCAGGAGAATCTGATTGGCTGTTAATGAGCCATTCTCATTGGTTGAAGGGTTTAACACTCCATGTTTCTCATTGGTTACTAGATCAGCAGCCTGCCCTATAAAAGGGCTGCTGCTGCCCTAGGTTTTTGCTCTGTTCAGAATGATTAATAAAGAGTTGAAGTTCACTGTTCACTGCTTCGTCTCCATTCCTTGCGCCCATGCGCAGAACTTAACAAAACTAATCTGATCATACATCAAAGTGATATCATACATTAAAGTCAAAATCCAGTATGGATTTTAAGTTGCTGAACTAAAATGTGATAAAGGGCAAAGGATTTAGGATGATTTTAAATCAAGAAGGTCCAGGTTGAAGGATAATAAAAGGAAAATCCTTTTATTAAATCCTTTTATGGCTGTTCAACTGTAACTTAGCATTATAATAGCCAGGTTTTGAGAGAGAATTTGAAAACAAAAAAGCAACTGTGAGAATACCCAGTTTATAAGTTATCTTGCTAATCTATTTTTAGGCAAGGATGATTCAAGATTGGATCATATTTCTCACCAAGGCTACAGACTGGCCCATTTTAAGGTTCCCTCATGGGTTGCATAATGAGAGTGGTGGCCTGAAAATAGGACGGGATTTGCATTTATGTGGTGTTCTCATGATTTACACACTGCAAAGGCCATCTCCTTTCAGCCCAAGTTAGAGAACAAACAAGCCATGAATTCCAATTATGGAAGGAAAGGTAGCTGGGCAAGCTACCTTGAGGTTTTTATTCTTGTCCTCCACAAGTCCCTCACCTCTGCAGATTTTCCAAGAACAAAGACTTAATAGACCTATGATGCCAGTAAAAATAGAAAACACAAGTTACACTTGTCATTGTAGCTATTCCTACCAACAATAAATCTAAACGTCTGGAAAGCTGACAAAAACTCATACCCATTACCACTGTTCTTACTGGTATATCTTGTACAAAAGTGGTTTTTATGAATAATTCCTAAAATTTTTGTAGATTACTCTCCTCCTGCATATGCATTTCTTATTCTTAATTGTTATTGCAATTTATAGTTGATGTTTATATAACATTGATGTTTATAGTTGATATTTATATGATCTTTGCATTTGTTTTGAGTATTCATTTTATTATTACTGGAAGGGAAGTTATTCATAAAGCAAAAACAAATAAACTGACAAGTCAATTGGTCAATAAATGAATAAAATTACAGTACAATTCTCCAACTTTGAAGAGAGGCTTTGATATTCTTTTAAATTGTAAAGGCCTCTGATTCTCTTGGGAAACATGGATAAATCATGAAATCTTGACACATTAGAATACATCTTATAATATAGATAATAACTTTTTGTTACTTAAAACTAATATCATGACCATAATTGCTCTGGAAAATTAAAGTAATAAGTAAGTGATACAAAAGTAAAATGAAATAACACCACAATTTATCCAGGATATCTTGGTAAAGTATTCAGCCATCTCCAATGCTGTTTTAGGCTTCATCAGCACCTAAGCAGGAATGACAAAGCCAGGAATGACTCATGGTTAATGAACTAAATCATTAGCAAATTACGAATTTCTGTTAGTGAATTAGGAAAATACTTCCTAACTGAGGATTTATTACAGTTCATTTTCAGATCTTTGTTTCTACTGCTATAGGGATGATTAACTCTTAGTAAGGTCCTTCCCACCTTCATTCATGAACCTGCATAGAATTAATCATTAATGGAATTGTATTTATTGTGAGGTTGAAGGAACATTTAGTCATGCAAAAATATCAACAGAGCCAGCATGAAGGGAGAGTATGGCATAGTTTTGAATTTTAAAACAGGGCTTTGGAAGCGATTCTATACTTGGCATGATGAAATGCCTGTTGACTTGCTTTTATGGAATGATGTAGTATTGCCACTTCTGATAATTGGGCTTTGTGAGATGCCCAGAGATTTGGCATAGAAGCTTAATCCTTCCTAGGCAAAACTCCCTCAACGCTGGCTTTGGTGGGGAGCCAAGCTAAACTGTACATTGGCAAAACATGGTTTCTTCAGGGTAAAACCCATTTTTAATAGTGTTGGACTGATATGATAAGATACAATGTCAAAGTGATAAGCAAGCTTCCGACAAATATGCTGGTCCAAAACAGCCATCCAGTTTCTTTATTCTTAATAGCAATAAACAGAACCTATGGTAGACTAGTATATAATTGGCAATGCTACAAAAAACTTGTGATTGGCCATGTTAAGCCTGTGTTCCCCAACCAGAGTTAAGAAGACAAACTAAACAGAATGTGCAGCGTTAGTCAGATAGGCATACAGATAAATGTGTGAGATAAGTTTGTATGTTAGTTAACATACAATAAAAATAACAGATACGCTTGTGTTAACAAAAATATAGTTTATTCCACTTAGAGTTTTATAGCATAGTCAAAATAACAGTCATGTATCATTTTAGTCAGTCCATTCAAGGATAGTCAATTAGCAAAGTCCATGTAGAATATCCAATGTCAGTTCACTTACTATAAATCAGTCCTCTCACCGTTGATAAATCAACAGTCCTTTCTCTCTCCCGTTCCAGTAGGAGAAAAATGCAGTCTTCAATACATGCAGTAATTAGGGATCATCAAGCCAGAGAGAGCAAGCTGCCTGCCTTGCTTCTTTTATGGTGCTTTTACAACCACTCCCTTAATTACATTCTTACAGTTAAAGTTACAGACACTTTAACTAACAAACCATGATAACATATTTATTATTTTACCTAAACCAGTTAGGGTAAACAATGTTATCCCTAACAGGCCACAATCAAGTGACAAGCTGAGAAAGTGAATAGAGTAAGTTAGTCTTTTTTTAGGATTATTATTAATGCACTAGATTAGAAGTTTAGTGGTGCAGGGAGGTGATGAAGAAGGAAGTGAAGTGCCCAATGTGTAAACATTCACAGAAGAGAGTTTGTGATATACTATGTATACTGTGCAATGTCAGGTTACCAATCATATGATCATTATGAAATATGTTCAAAATACTGCTAATCTTAAGCCCAGTGAGCCAAGTAGGGGAGGTTGAAATTCAAAAGTTATCAGATGGTAAAAACAAATACCCTACATGTGTGGTACCAAATTTGTTTTCAAATTCCAAACAAACTGGTTAGGTTTTTTTTTAATGTTTGTTTGAATACTTGCTTCACATCTCTGGAAAGTGGAAAGACACATTAATGTCTGCATTGAGAATATCCAGCCTCTGATGTGTTTAGAAGTAGAACTGTGGCTTCTAACTCATGCTAGCTTTCTGACTTCCCTATGCCCCCCCTTGTTTTGTTACCACCCCCCAATCTCTCCTCATTGTAAAAGGAGAAGGCAAGCTGACCCTGAACACTATAGCAAGAACTTCCTGTTGCTCTGGACTCGAGCATATGTTTGATTTGGCAGATCTTTCTGCAGTGCAGATCTTTGAGGACTTATTCGGTTTGTTTTTCTCTGAAGATAAAATGCCCAAACAAACCTTGGGATCTGGTCTCTAGTCAAAGGAATCCAACTGTGAAAAAGGACAGGTGTGGGTTATATGAGAGGAGGATGCTGATCAGTCAGCCTGAAGTACCCGGCCTGGAGGGTGTTATTCAAAGAAGTCTACCCATGACATTCCAATTAAGGAGATATTTTTATTACTAGCTGTGGTTGGCAGGACAGAAATACAGCAAAGACTGTGTGAAAGAGAAAAGCCTCAGCCTCAGCTATGCACAAGAAGGACCCTCCTCCTACCCTTCTGAAAAGAAAGAAAGATGAGATGATGCAAAGATCTTTTCCTTGACGTATGTAGACCAATGATGAATTAATGAAAGTATTGTATAGATATTTATTAGAATACAAACTTGAGGAAGAACATGTAAAAGAAACAATGACGGCATGGGCAAAAAAAATCGGCTATAATATTGAATTGGCTAAATGGCAAAAGCTTTGGACCACCAATAAAAAAATAACATTGGCCACGGCATACAAGGAAAACCTTTATAAGATGTTTTACAGGTGGCATCTTCCACCAGAAAGGCTTTCCATAATGTTCAAAAGTCTATCTCCAAATTGTTGGAAGTGTAAAGATGTATCAGGCACATTTTTTCACATGTGGTGGACCTGCAATGCTGCAAAAAAATATTGGAAACTGATCCAGACATGGGTGGAACAAATGGTGGCAGAGTGCATTCCATTTAAGCTGGAATTTTTTCTCCTATGGATAATACCAGAAGGATATAGGAAGGATTTAATTTATCAAATAGTAAATGTGTTGACAGCGGCTAGAATAATATATGTGCAATACTGGAAGAAGGAAAGCATACTGCCAGAAGCAGAGATAATAAGGAAAATTATGGCCTGTGCAGAATCTGGACAGGTTAACCCTAGAATTAAAAAACAAGGGAGAATCTGAATATTATGAAACATGGAATAAATTTTATCAGTGGTTGCATAGAAGAAGGTAAGGTTGGAACATAAGTAGCTATGATGATTAGAATAATTAGTAAACGATGTATCAAACAAGAGGATTGTAAATGGTGAAGGAACATTTATATTTGTATAGCAATTGTAACATCAGTACGGCTGCACCATGTTGTATTCTTATTAATAAAATTAAAAAATAAATAAATTAAAAAAATAAGAAAACATAATCAGCATGAGGGTAAAAAATGGAAAAGAGTTCCACTTCCTGCTAGAGAAACTTAAATGAATTAATTAATTCTATTAAATAAATTAATGACAGTTCTAACTTACTGAAAAGGTGTTTGAAAATAGAAAGAAAGGTCTTCAAATCAGGGCTGGCTCCAGTGATTACATCAATATAACCATGCAGGATTTTTGGTAACAGGATAAGAGTGGTTTCCCATTATCTTTTGCTCAGATGGTTTTGGATTCCCATTCAAGAACTAATAGGTCAGAAACTGCTTAAACTTTTTAAGATCAGCCCAGATCAGATGGGTGTTGCTTACCTTATGTGGCCTATTAACTCTGGTTTCTGAATTTACCGGGGTAGGATACATGGACCTTTGTTTCTGGGATTCACATGACTCATTATGTGGCTCCTTCTTCTTGTGCCATATCAACCATTGGACATTGGCAATCATGTTGCTGATCCTATTATCAACAGCTGTGTGAAAAAGTGTTGTTGACTTTTATCTAACTCTAAACAGTTCCTTAGATTTTGAAGCCAGGATGTTCTTCTTCTGGACCACATTTGTCTTCAATATTTCCTTGAAGGATTAAGTGAAGTATGGCATATTTTTCTGGGTGTTGCATCACATGTTCAAAATATTTTAGCTTTCCCTTTTTTATGGTCCTGATGGTCCCCTTGGCTTTCCCAGACCTTAGCTTATCATCTCCTCATTTCTTAGTTTCTCAACCCAACATATACATAATAGCTGCCTGAAAATCCACATTTCAAATACTTCTAGTCTCTTAAACTGACTTTCTGTCAGAGACCAACTCTCCACTCTATTATGTGGCTGGATAAAAGTAAATCACCACTTAGAGTAACCATCAATGCTCAATGCTAAACATTCACTACTATACATAGAGAAAAAGATAAATGATACCTGCCCCTGTTTTTATTCCATGACTCAAAGTATTGCTTGAGACCATATTTTGAATAAGACTGAGAAGAATCAGGCTTAGAATTTGTAGATTTCAATAAAGAAATCCTAATATAATCTTATAATTAAAGCACTGTGAATTGTAAAGACTTGATCAAAGAGTCTTCATAATACTGTCTTTTTGTTAAAAAAAAAACTTGACACCTGCAAAATCTAGAGACCAGGCATTCTTCTTTGAAAACATAAAGAAGATGTACACTGATGCTCTCTGTGACATCAACTAAAAAAACAAAGATCATTTTGGGTATATAAAGATAATGAAAATTAATCCACTCTTATATAATTAATAAAATTAATTAATTGGGAATTAACAAGCAGCACACATATTTCTGATCTGTCTGCTTGCGACTAGAATAAGAGGATATATAAGTTTAAAGATGTTTCACTTCTCAGCTAAGCTGTTTCTTCAGTTTGGACTGAAGAATCTTCTTGGATGAGAAGTGAAATGTTTTCAAGGAAAAAAAGAAAAGAAAAGAAAGCCCAGTTGTGTTTTGAAAAAGCACCTTTGCCACAACCATGACCTGAATGACTGAGAATCTCCAAAGAGTTTAAAGGCACTTTATTTACTCCAACTTCATGGTCATTACACTACACTATCCTCTCTACATCATCCTCATAACACCAGCTAACCAATGATGAATAACAGCATCAACAATAAAGAATATTAATTTCCAAATGGTTGTGATGTGTAACAAATCTAATAACTAAATAACTAACTATAGATTCTTCCACTATTTATTGCTGGTATGGAATTGGCAATAATTCAAGATGCCATTCTCTGCATGCTTTTCTTATATTTCTTATAATTATACAAAAATGATACAAATTTAACATATACACATGCAATGATACAAATTTAACATATACACATATTAATCTAGTTTTGTCTTATTAAGTTCAAATTCTTATCTTTCCCTGAAGATACTTCCTTCTGAGTTTTGATACCATTTGTGTTGGGGGCAGCTCTGCTTGAAGTTTATTTAAAAAAATGATCTTGTATATTAAATTGTTACAATTGAGCATGAACTCAGGCACGTTGCTTGCCAAAAATATTAACATCTCAAAGACCGGATGTTGCATCTTGTCAGTGTAAACAATTCATTACTGAGCATTCATAATTGGGGGAAGTCAGCTAAATCTCTTGGCTTGGGTTAAGTATCTCCATTTTAAATGAGTTTCACTAGGATAAATCTTTCAAAATAGAAAACTGACAGTAGGCATGCCAGCATTATTCTACCACTGTAGATCAGGTCATTGCCAGCTGGTTGACAAAAAGGCTCATTTTTTGTCTCCATCCAGCTTCAGTTGTGATACATACATGCATCATCACTTTAATCCAGCTAAACAGAAGCTCTCAGAATGGTAGTTCTCATAAACACAACCATCAGATATATTATCAAGAGAAACATGTGGCCCAATAAAGCAATGATAAAAAGTAAGATGCTTATGCTTGCCCGTTGAAGTTCTGGGTTTGCCATTTGTTCTTTCCTTTTGCCTCTCCATTTCCTCTTTTTGGTCTTTCCTCCACCTTAAAAACTGAATGAGTTAAGAATTACTCAGGGTAATAATAGGGCTATTAAGTTTCTTTTGATGATTGCCTTTGCTCTAAAAGAGCTAGGAACAAAATTCAATCAGCTCTTTTGAAAAGAGGATGTAGTCAAGCACAAAGCACTGGAAAAGAGAGGCTTGGAAGAAAGGAAAGAAGCTCTTGCTTTCACACTGTTAGGTGTTTAAAGGAAGATGAGCCCAGGATACAGATGACTAATTCTAGCTAATTGCAACCTGCATGGGTCAAGGCCTGGAGGCCTTGTTGTTGTTAGGTCAGGGCAACATCCATCACCAGCCTCACCACTCAAAGGTGGATCAGCAGCAATTCAGGACAATAGAAAATACAATGGTAGCCTGAGAGTTCTTAACAACAGCCTGATCATCACAGAAGCTGACTTCTTTCAGTCCAATTCACATTCTGATTAGCAGATTACTGTAGTGCTGGGATTCTCAAACTTGTTTAGAAACCTTCATAACCTTCATTAAATTAATTCAATATTTTGTGCATGAATAGAAGTATCAATTGGCTCTCCATCCTCCCAACAATCTGCCACAAAACTTCCAATTAACTAGTTCTTCTCCAATTTTCCAGCTGCCTACTTATTGATCTTCCATCCTATTTTCACAGCACTTTCTCCCCCCTTTCTAAAAGTCCACATAGCCCTGCTGCACCCCAAACTTCTCAGCACATTATCTCTCTCATTGTCATCACTTAACCCAGTCAATCCTGATCTTCTCATTCTGCACATTGCAATTTTTCAAGGAATTCCTATCTATCAGCTCCCACCACATCGATTTTCTCCATCAGATCCTCATTTGAAAGGAGGCATCCTTCCATTTAAAAAAAAACAAAACGCATCCACATGTTTCTTATGTTTCCTTTGAAATTCCTTCACCTTCCCCAAAGGGGTGTTTCTCTCCAATTTGGAAAACCTAATCTAAGGGAAGATGCTCCAAAGAAAGAAAAACCCAACAAAGTCTCCATCTTTTCCTGCTCTTCACCTTTGTCCAAGGGCACTTTTTGCATGTCATCCTAGATTGAATTCTTATCTGCAGTTCCAACAGGAAGGATGCCTTCCCACATCTGTCAAAATATATTATTCCAGAGCAGCCAAAATAGGAAACTTTTATTCATGCACAAAATGTTGAATTAATTTGTTCTTAAAGTGTCTTCAAAATGCATGTATTGGCATGGAAAGGCTTGCCTCATATATATCAAGGACAGCTGTGTAAATCAACTAGGATGGGGTGAAAAAGAGGGAGAATTATAAGTATGTGGGAAACATTTCTATAAGAAATCATAATCCTATTTGGAAACCATCATCATGACATATCTTTGGAAAAGCAGAGAGAAGATGAAAGTATTGAAAAACAGTTGATGTACAGTTGATGTAATTGCTTGTGTCCTTGTTTCTCAGGATATATTTTATTTATTTTATTCATTTCTATTGCTTTTAACAACAAAAATAAAACAATAAAACACAACCATAGGTTTAATGCAAATAGATTTTCAAAGAAAAAACTGAATGTTAAAAATGGTTTAAAAAGTGAAAAAATACAATAGGAAAACATATATTATACAACAGTTATATCAATAATTATTATTTGGTCAATAACTAACAACATTTAAAAGAATAAAACCAAAAGTGAAACAAATACAGTAATATACTAACAACTAGCCAAACAAATCACATAGTATAACATTCATTTTAATATAAAAAATTTTCAAGTTTGTATATATTAATTTTGAATTTTGAATTCAAAATTTTAATAACTCTAGCTATCATTTTTAACCTATTGTATTTTATATAAATGAGTTTCAGATTTCATTACACTTGTTCATACAAAGTTTACTCATTCATAAATTTCATTATGAATGAAGATTATGAAGCTTTAGTATTGGAGATATTTTGGAGCAAGTGAGATGACGCTATTTTATTTCAGAACCATTCTAAGTTGCCCCATTCCATTCCGAGATGGTCCACAACAGTATTCCTTTAAAAATACATCTGAAGGTTTGGAGAAAGACTACATGAGGGACATAATGAAATTTTTAGAGCATACAATGGCATTTGATTTCTATGGAATATAAATGGCGTTGTTAGGAAATATTGTTGCAAATCAGGAAAGCAGAAGCTTCTGAGGAAATAAGCGTATTTTTCATTAAGAGGTTGAAGCATGCAAACTCACCTGGATCTGCTTGAATTGAATAATGACTGTATCCTCTATGCAAAATAGATTTTTTCACTATTAAATATTGTGTCATTATATCTTATTAAGGTTCAGGTTTCACTATTCAGCATTTTGAGATTTGCTGGCAACATGTACTCTCCATAATGACAATATACATGCCTTTCTTTGGAGTTTAATAAAAATAAATGCAAGCCCTCCAGAGTAAAGATTTAGAAATATGTATAGTTGTACACACACACATACACACACACACCGCATAAACATTATTATTAGCAACAAATGGATTCAATGTAGGAATTGAATTTTTCTTTGAACTTTTTGGGTTTAATTCAATGAGGGTTGGTAGACAGATGTCTTTTGACTTTTCAAACTAGAGCTGAGAGAAAATGCTTAATCCAAAATCCCATCTATGGGAAACATAGAAGTCTGCTTCAAAAACAATACCACAGTCACTAAACCACACTGGCTGTCCTGCCTTACAAACGAAGCCAGCTGGGTGATTGGGCCAGTTACTTTTTCTCAGCCCTAGGAAGAAGTCAAGGGAAAACCACTTCCAAAAATGTTGCTGAGAAAACTTGTCTTTTAATCAAAAATAGGGAATTATTTTTGTGAAGTTTATTTTAAAAACCTAAACCACACCACTAACTTCTCAGCATAAAAAATAACTATTACATTTTTTAATAGGACCTGAAAACGCACACACACTCCTTTTTGGAGAAGCATGAATTTTAGGAATCGGGTAACTGCAAAATTATTTTCCTTACAGAACTATTACAGAAATATTGAACTATTCTTTCAGGATTTGTCAGACTATCCTGTTACAAATCTGGAAAAACTGTTATTCCGTGCAAGAATCTAAAGCAATGTTTTCTTTCTTGCTGTCCCGTCTTTTCATTTAAGTGGCAACATTCAGTGGGGCAAGGTTTTTGTTTTTGTTTTACTAAAAATCATAAGGGTAATAGGAATTTCCTTCTTGCCCTAAAAATCCACCCTTAAAATCCTCCCACCCTTCTGGAGAATGAGCTGAAATTACACTGCTGTATGTATCTCAGTGCAAAATAGCTGGATTTGGATGAGATTATTTTCAGTTTATAAAGGCCACAATTAGAGCTCAAAGTTAGATTCCAGATCACTGGAAGTCCTTTTGCAGTCCATCTATTGATCAAGAGGCCAATGTTTGCCCCTTTGTCCAAAAGCATTGCCCTAAATAGTTCTTTTCCTAGGATCAGACATTTCCAATATAACAGGCCCCACTCAATCCCTGGGCCACAGAACAGTAGAGATCAGAGGCCTGTTAGGATCCAGGCCACAGAGCTGGAGGTGAGTGGTGGGTGAGTGAGCAAATTTCATTTATTTACAGTTGCTCCACAGCATTTGAGCATCACTGACTTAGCCCCATCTTGGATCATCAGGCATTAGATTCTCATAGGAATGTAAACCTAATTGTAAACTGCACATGTGAGGGATCTAGGTTGTGTGCTCATCCTACCACCACCACCACCACAACCACCTGTTAAGGACTAAGCCAATGCGTTCAGTAACAACCCTAATAGCTTTACTTTAATAGCAGGCTCATAATCCTGCACTTCTCATTGGCCCGCGAATAGCGAGTCGTGATTGGTCCTTTCTGGCTGATCTGATTGGTTGACAGCGGGTCTCTCTGATTGGATGCTTGTTAGAGCGGTAAACTGAAATCATTGGTTATTGTGACAGTTGCCAGCTCTATAAAAGATGTCATCGCTGACGCTACTGCCACAGAAGCAACCAGGAAGTCAGCCGCTCGAATGCGCCGAGCGAACGCACCGCACCGCCGACTCACTAGTGATAGTACGCCTTCATCTGAGAGGCACACTATTACCGCCCATCATGAAGACCTCGAGTCATCCTCAGACAGTGAGGAAGAGGAGGTCAACCGGCTCCGCTCAGAACGAGATCAAAGGAACCAGAGACTTCCGCGCCAGTGCGCTGGTTGCGGGGCAAAACCACCCGCGATCAGACTGCAAATTCCTCAATGCACTCTGCCGTTCCTGTGGAAAGAGAGGCCACATCGCAAAGGTCTGCAGAAGCAAGTGAGGGTCCAGTTCAAGCCGGAGGGAGAATAATCTCCACCAGGATACAGGCAACCCATCTGTAAATTGGGACCGCCTGAACCGCCAATGGAACAACCACTACTACAGAAATTGAGCACCTGCCGCTTCAACGAGACGAGAAGAGGCACACCAAACTATCACTATAGGCCACGCTTCATCACTAGATGCAAGGAAGATCACTACTGAGAATCGACCTTGCGTGATGGAAGTCGACTCGGGGTCATCCCTATCGATGGTCTCCTGGAAAACTCTCAAACAGCTGATCCCTGCCATCTGTCGCCAGGACCTCAGCACTCAAAGAATCATCCTAAAGGACTACCAAGGGAACAGAATTCCGGTTGTCAGTTCCAGCCATGTCCAAGTATTCTTCAAAGACCGCACCGCAACACTACCTCTGACTATCGTCGATCGTGACCGGCCCAGTTTGTTAGGGTTACAGTGGTTCGCCCCACTTGGAATTGAACTAGCTGGCATCCACCAAACCGGAAGCGATGACTGAGAAGAGGTCTTCATCCAGGAATTCCAGGACGTTTTCACAGGGAAATTAGGCAAGTACAAGGGGACCCCTATATCGTTTAATCTCAGCCCCGAGGTAGCTCCCATTCGCCTTAAGCCTTGTCAGGTGCCTTTTGCACTCAAGCCAAAGATCGACAAGCAACTGGACAAATTAATAGCCCAGGGTGTGTTGGAACTGATTGACCATGCCCGATGGGAGACCCCAATAGTAACACCCATAAAGCCAGATGGATCGTTAAGAATTTGTGGGATTACCAGGCCACCCTAAATCACATGCTTCAGCAGAGCACTTACCCAGTACCAGTGGTCCAACACTTTCTTCACTCTCTGGGTGGCGGAAAAATATTTGCGAAATTGGACTTAGCTCAGGTGTACCAACAGCTACCCGTAGATGCAACGACTGCAGAAGCCCAGACTATGGTCACACACAGAGGTGCCTTCAAGTGCAATAGACTCCAATTCGGAGTAAGTGTGGCACCAGGCATTTTCCAAAGTCTGATGGAGAGACTATTAGAAGGCATAAAAGGCATCGTGCCTTATTTTGACGACGTCTTAATAGCTGCCCCTACTAAAGAATTATTAGAACAACGACTCAGAATGGTTCTCCAAAAATTTAAAGACACTGGCCTGAAGGTAAAAAGGGACAAGTGTCAACTTTGTAGGGAGAGAGTGGAGTTCCTGGGATACCTTCTCGACAGACAGGGAATCCACCCCACCGAAAAAAAACTAACTGCAATCAAAAATGCCCCAAGACCTAGAAATAAGACAGACCTCCAAGCCTTCCTGGGACTCATTAACTTTTATAACATCTTCTTGCCCCAGAAGGCAACCATAGCTGAGCCCCTACATAGACTTCTCAACAAAAAGGCTTCCTGGGTCTGGGGACGGCGTGAAGAACGAGCATTTCAACAAGTAAAAGACCTCTTAACTTCTGATGCTGTATTAATACAATACAACGAGACTCTACCCTTAACGGTTACCTGTGATGCCTCATCATTCAGAGTGGGAGCCATTTTAAGCCACGTCCTGCCAAATGGTAATGAGGCACCTATTGCGTTCTTTTCGAGAACTTTGTCTAAAACTGAAAGGAACTATAGCCAACTGATAAAGAGGCTCTCACAATTGTATCCGCAATTAAACGTTTCCATGAGTATGTTTATGGGAGACCCTTTGCCATAATTACAGACCACAAGCCGCTACTGGGCATTTTAGCGGAAACAAACCAACTCCCCACATCTTATCACCAAGAATGACACGTTGGTCGGAGTTTTTAGCCGCATACGATTACCAACTGCAACACCACCTGGGGACAGCCATTCCCCACGCTGACGCTTTGAGCTGTTCTCCGCTTCCAGACGTCATAGATGACCCAGCTCCAACCCTAGCCATATTGCAAATTGAGACTCTTAAATCACCACCGCTGACCGCTCGGGACATCACCTCAGAAATGAAAAAGGACCTTTCTTTGGCACGAGTCCTCAGCTGGGTGGAACGAGGTTGGCCGGACAACAAACCCAATGACACTTTCAGGCCGTTCAGAAATCGACAGACAGAACTATTCTCTCAAAAGGGCTGCCTTGTGGGGAGACAGAGTCATCATCCCGGAGAAATTGCAACATAAAGTTTTGAAAATGTTGCACGATGGACATTCAGGCATCGTGTGGATGAAGGCATTGGCAAGGAGTTACGTGTGGTGGCCAGGCATAAATAAACAGATAGAGGCCTGGGTGGCTACGTGCAGCAAGTGCCAGGAGACTTGCTCCGCTCCTCCAAAAAAACCCCCAACTCAGTGGGAAACACCTTGAGGTCCCTAGTCCCGTATCCACATCGATTTTGCGGGACCCACAAGAGGACACACTTTCCTTCTAACCGTGGATACTTATTCTAACTGGCTCGAGGTCCACAAAATGAAAAGCACCACCACGGAGGTGGTCATTAAAAAACTGAATAAGCTATTTGCTACCCACGGATTGCTGGATGTCCTGGTCTCCGATAATGGCCCTCAATTCACTGCCCTGGCATTCGAACAGTACCTAGCAGCCTGGGGCATCCGCCATGCCTTAACATCGCCAGCTCACCCTGCAGCCAACGGTAGGGCTGAGCGAATGGTCCAATTTGTAAAGAAGACCTTACACAAGATGGACCAGGGCGACATTGACGACAAGATAACCAGGATGCTTCTCCTCAAATATATTACTCCAAGAAGCACCACAAACAGAACCTCAGCCGAACTCCTGATGGGCCGAAAACTTCGCTCACATCTCGATCGCCTCCACCCTGCTTACACACCAGAACAACCCCTGGGATCCAGCAGCAAGTGTCGTTCATTCCAGGAAGGCGACCCCATTTTTGCAAAAAACTTCTTGGGTGACCCATTGTGGGTCCCCGCTACCATAACACAACTTACGGGGCCCCGATCCTACCGTCTACAAACTGCAGATGGAAAAATGTGGAAGCGCCACATAGACCAGCTTCGATCCAGACTAGCACCTACTCCCATCTCATCCCCTGAATCTCAAACTGGGGGGGGGGAGGGACATTGAGGGGGCCAAAAAAGAAATAGCAGATGACCTAATAATCGGAACCCAGCAGTCTACACAACCAACCATGGGATACTCACCGTCAGAAGGAGAACCAAGCCGGGAAATTGCCTCACCGCGTAGCAGCACCGCAATGGAAACAGATCCAGGAAACCCAGATGACAGCATTGGCGAGAGCAGAGAGGACAGCCCAGAGCCATTCAATGAAACAGCAGGACCGTCTTTGCCACCCAGCTCAGCAAGCAGCCCACCGGAACCAGAGCCAGGACAGAAACCGGTGGAACAGCGCAGATCAAGCAGACAGGTGAAGCGACCTGCCTACTTACGAGAATACGTCATCCCACCCCTCAGACAGAACCTCGGGAGGAGGGGTGTTATGGACTAAGCTAACATGTTCAGTAACAACCCTGATAGCTTTACTTTAACAGCAGGCTCATAATCCTGCACTTCTCATTGGCCCGCGAATCGCGAGTCATGATTGGTCGTTTCTGGCCGATCTGATTTATTGACAGCGGGTCTCTCTGATTGGATGCTTGTTAGAGCGGTAAACTCAAATCATTGGTTATTGTGACAGCAGCCAGCTCTATAAAAGAGCTGCTGCTGTCCAAGTATTTTGCTCTGTTCTGAAGTTACTAATAAAGAGTTGAAGTCACAGTTCGATGCCTCGTCTCCGTTCCTTGCACCCATGCTCAGGACATAACACCACCAGTCTGTGGAAAAACTGTCCCTGGTTGCCAAAAAGATTGGGGACTGCTGAAATATAATGTTTTCATCTTAGAATTGCTGACCAAGATTTATACCTTACAAAGGGGATAAACCCAGTTAGAAGTAACTTCAGTATCCTCTCAGTTAAATTGAGCAGCCTGCTGTTTAAAATCAGAGAACCTGAAAATGCTCTTTGAGAATAGCAGAGGCTTGCCAACAAAGAATACTATGTTCCTTTTTCTGTTTTACCTCACACTCGATATTGTATGGTTTCTGCCAGTTTGTCTTTAGACCATAGTCCTAATAATGACATTATCTTTCAAAGTAGAACCCAGAAAGGAACTGGCCTGTTTCCATGGGAACAGTAAGTCTTGCCTAGCTGTGTACAGGGACTTCAGACAGCATGCATTAGCACAATGTTAGCAGACAGACCTGATCTATAGTCAATCCACACTGAATCCTAAGTGATCATTTTTGCCATCAAGGCAGCAGGTCTGAACTGTCTACTTTGATACAGCAGATGAAGGTCACGGATAAGGGAGTTGTTTTAAAAAAATGTTCAGTGGAACATTTGGGCCATCCTTGGGGCATTTCATGTTATCAAGCCTTATACTTTTCAGTCCCCCTTTTGTTTTTTTTCAGAATGACATGTAGATCTGAAGTGTTTCTCCTAACACTGGGATAGAACACACACACGTACTTTGGCCCTAATCCTTGCCAATCTCTCCAAAGTCAAGGTCCAGCTATGTGTTTGACTGAATCAGCTTCCTTCCTTTCTTTTTTTTCCCTCAGCAGTCTTCTTAACATCAGGAGGAGGATAATATATTGTCCAGCTGCTGGTATCATTTCCTCTAAAAGCCAAATCTTATCTTTAAGGATGATTGAGATGTTTTCCAGTGGACATTCTTGGTGTGAAATATAGGCTCCCAGGGAGGTTAAACAATTTGTGAAAGAGCAATGCTCTCGAAGTTTTATTCTCATGCCCTGTTTTTTGTTGGTGTTTCTGCTTCATTCCAAGTCTTCTTATCTCACTACCAGGAACAAAAGCAAGCTTTTCCTTTTTTGCAAACATTGTGTGCTATCTTTATACTCTGCTCCATAGATTTATTTCTTTGCACTACCGGCATTGCAGCTGATTTGCAATTTTCTGCTCTATCCTCTTCCTGGTCCATAAAGTAGTATTGCTGCTTAAACGACAACCCATCTGCCTACCAGCAGCAGCTATTTCTCAGGGGCAGCTATTTTTTCAGAGTATCTTTCCCTCACTGATAAGGAAGAGAGCTGCCTTACCTGCTTATTTTGCTTTCTCCCACATTCAGATTTAGGCCAAAGTAATTTGGGATTGGATTTGTAAACATATATAGGTACACATACACACATTTGTTCACAATATGAGTAAAGTTCTAATTCTTCTGAACCAGAAAGAATAGCTATTCCCAAGATGAAAGGAACACAGTTTACTTCCGGTCATGAGAAGTGTCAGGGAAAAAATAAGGAGACCATCCCTTATTCAAAACAACAAACTTGGTTGAATGTTAGAACATCAAATGTAGGTGTGAAAGTGATGGATCTGCCAACTTTATTTTCTCCTACATTTCAGACATTTTAAATCATCAGGTTTTCCTCTACAATTTATAAGAAACTTTCTGAATATCGACAAGCTTATATCTTAAAACACAATGAAACTTTTTACTTGTGTCTGTTCAACATACCCAATAATGTTAGACAGACAGAAGTTCAGCAGTAGCAGCAGCAATAAAAATCAAGATTCAAAATGATGACAAAGTAAAAAAAGAACATTTGAACTTCCCCAGACTCTCCATTACAGATCTCAAAGTAGCCATTTTGGAAAGCCCAATGCAGTAAGTGCTTGCAGAACAAAATATGTGGCATGCCTGTATGGAATGTACAGATATGTGCATGGATAAAAGCTATGCCCATAACCAAACCTGCTTAAAAGTTTTGGATGTTTCCTTCCTTTCCCTTTTGGCCTCCAATTTCAGTTACACAGAAAAAAAAACTTCTTGTTGGATTGGGGAAGGCAGATATATACAATTGACTTAAGTAAATTAGCCATTTGGCATGTCATGAGTTTCAGATATTTGGAAGAATGGACAGTACTTCTGCAGAATGCTTTTCTGTGTTTGGGAGAGACTTGTGGCATTCTGTCATCTCTTGGCGTCCTGGCCCCCCAACATCTTACTTTCAGCCAGAAAAGTCTAATAAAAAGCCTTCCACATCAACTGACTCAAGAGTGTTTCAAATGAGAGAGAGAGAGGAAAAAAAATGGGGTTTTTTTTGCTCCTCTTTAAGACCTAGGTTTGCTCAGAAGTGCAGTGCATTTATCTTTGTTTGTGAAAAGTAGTACTATTTTAAAAGGCATTAAGCATGAAGTGATTAATCAAATGGCAAGAATAGGCCTTTAGGGTGCTCTGGAGAAACACAATTGAGAAATGATGCTTTCTGCTCTATTGAAATGCAAATGCTGCACCCAGCTCAGCCCCCTCACAGGGGTGGGGGAAAGCAGCATGTTATTTGTTTCTGGAAATACCTGCTTTATTTCTTCTTCTTTTTAATCATTAAAGTAGAAAGGTGGAAAGAAATATATTTCATCTAGAACAGAGATATAATAATTAACTGAGGGATGCTTGACTAAGTCACAATCTAGAGCAAGCCTTTGTTTTCCATTAGCAATCTTACCTTTCATGCCCCTCTTTTTTCTTTCATTAGCTCAACCTGCAGTGCAATATTTTTCAGAGATGAGGCTGACAGCTGTTAAAAGCCATGAGTGACAATAATTTCATCTTGTTGATAAAATTAGAAAGAATTAAAAAGAGAAAAGGTCCTTTTATCCTTTGTTACAACCCATTCCCAGTTCAATTAAATTCCCTAAATGCAACTACTATCAGAACTCGACTTAAATTACTATGGAACTTAGAGTTTATGATTGTCATGAGAAGAAGAAAATAGACCTCGTGAGACAATCCTTGCAGGTACAGGAAATAAATCTGAGTTTGGCAAACTCACAAGACATTTAACATGTGTAACTCAATCCCAGTCCTAGAACTGGCTAAATGAATTATGTGGAATAATTTGCCTCACACTGATTTTGTTGAGATCATTTATTCGTTCAACTGATTAGAGGTGCAGTGCTAACTTTACTAGTTTACTTAGTGGGATCATGTCTTTTGATTGTCAATGCCTCTTCCAAACCTCAGGCACAGGGAAGTTTTTTCAGCATTACTACCTGACTTTCTTTGAGCTGGAGATTTCAGTGACAGAAGCTGAGTTTTCTGAGTTTTTAGTCCAAAGCACGGGTACTGTTAAAGCATAGCACAGGTGATTGCCATATAAGAAGTACCTAGTTTCCCATTAGTATTAACCCTATCTATTTTGATAGCAGCTATATATCATGGATTTCCCACATGCCCACCAGTATCTCAGAGAAGGTAAATTGGCTTCACTAAATGCCATGAAGACCATGATAAATTCTCAAGTACTTCTGGTATTTGAAAGAGTTCAAGATTTCAGTGACATCATAGTTCCCTGGAAAAGTGCAGTCCTCAAAGGTTCTGTAAATGCATTGAAATATCCAGAACTTCCCAACTCTTACATTTGATACAATCATCATTCCCAAATGGGTATTTTCCAAGTCATTTGACTACAATGTCTATCCCTTGCATGCAATACAACCTTTAAGAGAATGTCACCATAGTATTGGTTTCCCTTAGATTCCCTTTCAGTCCTCTCACAGAGATATGCGTGTTTTATTTCTTAAGGGAACAGAAGCATGTCCATAAATATCCTGTATGCAATATGGGCAACTTGCCATGTATGTACATGGGCAAAATTTTGTATGATAGCAATTCCCTTTCTCTTAGTGAATGTGGAAGGATTGATTAAAGAAGCACATATGATACAGATTTTTTCAGCTGGATGTGCATATTATTCCAGACATAATCAAAAAATACACGATGGGAGGCAAGTATATGTGAACTGCTGTCTTTTATTTGTTCAGGAAATGAAGTCTTTTGGCAGTAGCAGGGAAATTATTGCAGATTCATTTCTTCAAAAAATGATATAATCTGGTTTGCTGATCTATTTCTGATAAGCTTCCGTTCACCTGACATCTGACACTCTGCTCCTTATTTATTTAAGTTGGGAGGTGGGGGGTCTTTAAAATAAATACATGTCATTTTGGTATCCCAAACATTCTTATAATCAATTATCTTTTCTAAGACCAAGCAGAGTTAGTCAACGGAATAACATATTCCTCTGACTTATATCAATGTGTAAAGTAATACCCCTGATAGCTACCCTAAAAGGCCTTTATTATTTATTCATTATACTATTTCTTCTACTGTAGTGAATGTTGCAATTCCCTGCCCAGAACTTGCAGATGGGGCGTGAGAAATCTTTGCAGACAGATGGTCTTGCATTTGGGGAAACAAACTTGTGTTATCTTCCTACTTGCTTTAATGAGCTGATTCTGTTTAGGGGGCACATAAGAGAGGGAATTTCTCAGCCTAGTAGATCTTCTGTATTTTATTTGCATTCACCAAGTGGAACAAATCCTAAAATGGCCAGTGTTCAAATAGTCCTTAGTTCTGCAAAGTAAAAACTTGTGAAGATTTTGGAACCACCAATAATTATGGAGGACTGCTTCACATGAGGCATATGTAGAATACAAAATACTCCATTGTGGCTGATTTCTTCTTCAAGGCCTACTCCTGTTCTTGTTTTCTTTGTTTTGTTTTTCCTTATGAATATTTTGAAATAAGAGACTGTCTTTACCCAAACATGTTCTGCACATTTTTATGAGAACAGCCCTGACCTTATAGAGATTATGCTTCACAGGAATATGCTACTAAGACATGTTTATTTGAAACTGGTAAAAGTTCATGCCTCTTTGAGATGGGCAACTCTGTAAATTTGATTACTAAATAAATAAATGCAGACATGTATTGTTGTGATGTTGCAGTTGTGAAAAAGAAACATATCTCAATAAATGTAGTTTGAATCTTGCCTTCACTATGAACTAATTAAATAACTTTAAGCAAGCATTTTTCTTTCAGGAAATCTCCACATGGGAGCTGTTTGATAGCCTGAAAGCAGTTCCAAGTCTCTGAGCTACAATTTACAGTTAATAGAATTTATTCTCAGGTCAGTTATTGTGCTGTTGAAAATGAAGCAATGTCAGTATCTTATTTGCAATGGTTTGATGTCTGGTACTTCTACAGAGCTTGCTTCCATGTTGGAATCAGGAATTCCTGATCCTGGGCTCTGGTGTCCTGCTAGGAAATAATGGCTCAATCTATTTCATTCCAGAATCTTTAGATCAGTGGCAACAAATCTGGTTATTCACCTGAACACTGTTTTTAAGACTTTAGAGAATGAAAATGATAGTATTTGATAAATAATAAAAAAGGATAATTATTTTACAAACTTGTTGACAGTTAGACCACTAGAGCTTGTAAAGAACAGTGTCCTATGTCTATGGAGATTCTCAGTCATCCAATCATGGTTGTCCCAAATGGACTTTCTGGTTTTTCTCTGAAGACATTTCGTTTGTCATTTTTGGGTGAGAAGCTAAATGTCTTCAAAGAAAAACGAGAAAGTCCACTTGCCTCTTGAAAAAGCACTTTTGGACAAGACTGTCCTACAAAATAGTCAACCAAATACCATGATCTGAAATTTCCATTTCTAGTAAAAGAAATTGGCCTGTATAAGACCTAAAATGGCTATGTGTATCTAGTGAATTCCAATAAGTATGACACTAGCTACATACTGCCTCTTGTTGGTCAGTGAGTTGCAAAAATGTACACCATAAATAAGAATCCTTAGCCTGAGGACCTGTCATGTACTACTCAACTCTCTAACTGGAAAGGTTAAAATATGTATATGTTTGATTTATTCCTGCAACCCTGCACTGAGACCAGGATAGTTCCCCTCCCTAATTCTCTGTTGCTTGGCTTAGATCAGGGGTTTCAAACTCGAGGCCTGCGGTCTGGATGCGTCACATGCTGGCCCTGCCCCTGCCCAGTCTAGTGAAGGGAAAAAAAGTCCCGACATGTCACATGATGCCACCATGAAAACACTGTCCCTTTTCACATGGACTCTAGTGGGCTTAGAAGATGGTATCTTCCACCTTTTAAGTCTACTCTGTTGAAGGCACTTATCAAGCCCAGAAGCATCAAGGACTAAGCCAAAGGAAAAGTAGTGCCCACATCTCACCTGGAGAATTGAGTAGGAGAATTGTACACCATATCTCTCAACATATGGATCCTTCTGGCCCCATCTTCTGCAATCTCTTATTTTTTCATGAACGGTTGTTGTCCAAAATAGGTAACACTACTGTCTTGGTTCCTGCTGTAGATTTTTAAAAGCTTTTTAAAGAGTGACTACTTTTTTGGTGACAAGTGTTCTGCTGTAAATTTATATTAATCCGCACATTGTGAATCATCTATATATGGGTTTATTTCCATTGCTTTTGTTTACAATTTTTAAACTTCTCTCTGGTTACTAATATGGGAGATAGTCTTATATCTACTGTGGACGCTTAGCTCCTTACTCCAACTAAGATTGGGTCTCCAGGTCACCCTTTCTGAAAGTTGATGCAACACATTTTCAAAGCATCAGCTGAACAAAAGTTGTGTGTTACATTGGGAAGAATGCTTTCCCATCACTTTCCATTGGATGGTTCCCCTCTATTCTACATGAACAGATTTCTCATGCTGTACTAAATATAATTCTGTACATGCAATTTAAGTAGAACATTGCTGAAGAGGTTTGGGCCCAAAATGGTAATGGAAAATAAGGTTAAGCTTGTTTAGCACAGAAAAGATATATACTTGAAGGTTTATAGATGATAGAAAATATTCGAGTGCTGGGCTTCGAATTATTGGATCCAAATCAAATGATAAACATATTACAAGAAATTGTTTAAAATATATAACTGGGAAATCCTCCTAGCAGTGTAAACTCTGAAAATGATGCCTATAGGACACTGCACACCAAAACAACTTTGCACAACATTTTTTCCTGAATGCCATCACTCTGTTAAACAGCTAAGTCTCACAACACTGTCAAATTATTTACTAAGACTGTATTACTATTATTCTTTTCATCCTTCATAGTACCTATCTCTTCTCACTTATGACTATAACCATGTTGCTTGTATCTTTACTATTTTTATTATTTTGTTTCCTAGTATGATTTGATTGCTTATTTAGTATCCTATGACTATCACTAAGTGTATCTTATGATTCTTGATGAATGTATTTTTTTATGTACACTGAGAGCATATGCACCAAAGATAAATTCCTTGTGTGTCCAATCACACTTGGCCAATAAAGAATTCTATTCTATTCTATTGTGTTTGACTGAAAATCTCAAAAAATGCAGACTTCCATCTTCAGAAGTGCTTAAGCAGAGATAAAGTGGTCACCCATAAAGGATGATGATACTGTTAATTTGTATTGACTCCATATCTTTTTCATCTCTGTGAATTTATATTTTCCACTTGGATGTTCCAGAGACTGGAATTGATGCATATTCAAAGTAAGTCTTCCCCTAATAATTTTGAGAGAGTGATGAGTTTCCTCTTATAAAACATGATTATTCTCCACATTTCGTTATGGTTGATTAAAAAGGGAATCAATCTGGAAATGTCTTGGGTTATTGATAAAATAATTGCATTTTTTCATTTTATTTTTGTCTCTTTGGATACAGATGATGGTTTTGATTCATTGGTTCCTTAAGTATATAGTTTGAGCAACTAGGGCAACTAGGAAGAGGACTTTAAAAATAAATAATAAAAAATTAAAAGCCTTTCTGCCTTTCAAGAATATCATAGTCAAGCCAGGTATACCCATTTTCAAACAGGGTTTAATTTTGATCTGATTTCATGTGCAAGATTTCCATTAGGATACTTAATCTTCCATCTGTTTCAGCTGGAGCTGTTTTCTACCCCTATTCCCTATTTACAAATAATTAATTTGATGCATACTGGGAAATTCCTTAAATACCAGGAGGCTTCACACTATTTTTTCCCATCAAGTCCTTACAGTTTGGGAGGTGTGAGATAACAAATATGTGGAATGGAATGCTTCAATAATTTAGCCTAGATTTTATCTGTGGCTGTATCAGCTGTGGCCAGAAGATTTGTGTTCTGTTTCTAAATTGAGGATGATGCAGAGGGCCACGAGGACCTTTTGTAAAGTGAGTCAACCATAGTCCTCTCTAAATAATCTTATCTTGAAATAATTTCCTGTATCCACAAAGGACATATGCACCAAAGTATCATTTATCTAAAAAAACAATCTTTCCAATCTGTTGCTTTATAGAGTGTTAGGGCTATCCCATCCAAAATTCCTAGCCATCAGAGGCAATAATCATGTCAGATATAGTAGACTTACCACTTCCTGTAGCTGTAAACTCAACTAGTGAATACCAACAGGACTCTAATTAAAATAGCACTACTGAGAGTGAAGAGGAAAATATAAATATTTGGAGAGCTCCAAATTTTATAGAAGTATAAAAGTATATACAATAGGATACACAAAGAGAAGATAAGAAAGTTTAAACAATATTAATTCAAGTCTATAGGGCTAGATAGATTACCTCCCAGGGTACTGAGGAAACTAACCATCAGTATTTTATTTAATTGGATGGTGAGGCCCCAGAAGACTAGGGAAGAGCAAATCTTCAAAAATTGGAAGGATGGGGAACACACTGAGCAAGGGATTCAAATAAATTGTCAGGCAAAAGGTTTATGAGTACTTGGAAGACATGCTACACTTAACAAAAACCAAACAAATCATGCCAGACTAAGCTTATTTCATTTCTTGATAGAATTATTAGGTTAGAAGACCAATAGCAAAGCCATAGACAGTGCCTCATGATATTTCCCTCTATAAAATGGCCAAATGTGAGTTAGCTGACACTACCCCATCCTTTGGGTCATACCCACAGAGTGCTTGTTTTTGGAATTACCGAGTACTATCTTGGATTCTGTGCTGTTCAATATTTTCACTGATGACTTAGATGAGGGAATTGAGGGGACATATGAAATTTGTAGATGATACAAATAGGGTGGAAAATACTTTGAGATAATTGTCCATTCTCTTTTTGAAAGCCTCCAGTTATGGAGCACCCACAACTTCTGAAGGCAAGTCATTCCATTGGTTGATTGCTCTCATCATTAGGAAATTCCTCCTTAATTCTTAAATGGAATCAAGCCTTCATTGCATTGAAAAGAGAGAGAGAGAAAAAAGTAAAAAAGATCTAGTCAGATTTGGATATCTAGGATGGAAATAAACAAGGAGAAAAGTAAAGGTCTACATCTGGATAGAAATATGTAAATAATAAGTATAGGGTGGTGCAAGGAGAAGTCTTGGCCTGGCTTGTCAATAGTACATATGAAAAGGATTTGAGTGTCCTTATTGATCCACAGGTGTCAAAGAAGACTCAACAGTGCTTTTCAAGAAATGCAAATGCTAAACATTCATTCTTTTTAATTTATTTGCCAGTGAAATTATAATTATATAATATTTATCATCTAAAATAAATGGAATCAAGGCTTCATTGCATTGTTGTGAGAAAATGTTAGCTCAGATTGCATCAGATCTCTTTTAAATCAGGGCCCTCCCATCTCAGCTAGAATAATTCATAAATGAAAATAAAGAAACAGGAAGGTCTCCAGACTGACAATAAGATGCTAACCCATGCTGTAATGATCAAGCATCTTATTGTAACACTAGCCAAATTAACAGTGTAATTCTCCATCAAAACGTAAAAAGTAATTTTGTCATTAAGTATAGTAGCTCAAGTAAATGAATCACTTTACTTGTACAATGAAATTCTATTATTGGTAAATAATTGTTAATACTACATTTTAATTGCTGGATGAAATTATAAGATGGTAGATGTAAAACTTCAAATCAAAATAAGCTTGAAATTGTACAGTCCTAAATCTTAAGGTTAAGATAAATCATCTTAATTGTGTGAATATTGCTAATCTGTATATACAAAAATGGATACGTACATCTTCACATATTTAGTAGATTACATCTTACTACTATGACCCTTGTGTTATGCTAATGATACTAGTAGCTCTAACACAAAATCTGGAGCACATTCATTGATATAAGTTGTATATTTATTAATGTTAATTTAACATTCAATTTCTCAAGGCAAAAATTACATAGATTGAAAGTTAATGTTTGGAAGTAGTTCCTGTAATAAAACAGCTTCCTTAATTTCAAAGCTTCCTGTACTCTGTTATGCTCTTATACTGTTTGCAAAGTATTTCCAAGTCAAACGAAGTTAATGGATGACTAATAAACAATGAACTCTCTATCAGTCAAGAAATTGAAAAAAAGAAAAGATCTATTCTATCACTGTCCTTTGTCTGTTGATACCTCCAAAATCATGAATGAAAGAAAATCAGGATTTATCAAGATAATCTGACTACTTGATTGCCATTTCTGTGGCATTTGTTTTCTGTGCTGTCCACCCCACCTCAAGTATTGAGAAATCTATATTAAGTTCTTAGGTGTGCACATGTGTTTGCTCTGTGCTTACATACGGTGCAAAACAAATAATCATTTGTCTGTGGATTCATTCTGATGTCCCTCTACCAGCAGTTTGAACATGCCCCATTAATCAGATTTAAATGGTATGTTTCATCTCCAGTTCACAGCTAAGGCAGCTTAAAGTCATAATTAATTGTTCTAGTTTTAAAGTATTCACTCTTTTCCTGACATACTTTTGGACGTTCATGATCTAGAAAGCTTGATAGACAGTTCAATTAATGATTCAGTCAGAAACTGGGATCTGTCCAGCATCCTTTGGTTACTTTACTATATTTACTCATGTAGTATGGCTGTGTTACTTTTTTTTTTTTTACAAAATTTTTTTATTGATTTTAACAACAAACAAAAACACACAAAACATAAAACATAACATAAAAAAA